>NJDC01004706.1:18831-33384 GCA_002245475.1 Calephelis virginiensis
GAGAATGTGGCGTTAAAACTTAAACTAATAGGTATAAAATTGTTTCAGATGCCAACGACTCCTACAGAGTCCTCCGATACTGAACCCACTCAGTACATAAAAACTAAGTCGGCTGAGCCCACCAATGAGCAGACTGACCCCACCAATATAAATGCTAACAATCGGCCACAGTCAAGACCACCAAAAAAGAAAGCAGACTCAATTGTCAGTCATGTACTTTAATCGGTACAGAATCACTTTAAACAACCCGCTATTAAAGAAGACCGTTCTGATGATTCGCTAAAAGTGTTGTGACCAAAATGCGTGAATTGTCTAAAACGCAGCGTCTCATTGCATAAAAAATCATCAATGATACTCTTTTTGAATTTGAGTTGGGCAACTTGACTTTTGGACACAAGTTATGTAATGATAAGCATTCACAACAGCTTACTTTTGCTCAAAAGTCATAATTTTCACATTCTCCAATAAATCACACAGATGCAGCCCTTAGAAATACAAGAACAGGAACCTAATCCCGTACAGCTTTCCATTCTAGATGAAGATGCAGCTACTTACTTAAGTAATTTCCAAATTTCTATTATTTTTGTTGACTAGGACGTAAGAGTGAGTCTTATTTCTTTTTTGTTTTAATTTTGATAAGTTTTATGTTTGATTTCGTTGTTAAGATAAATATCATTACAATTTATAATAAAACATATAACTAGTATATAAAAAAAAGTATCTTCACGCCCATATCTTCGAAGAGGTAGGCAGAGGTACAACCAAGGCACCCACGACTAGCCGGAAGACGCTAAGTCCTACAATGTGATAGGTGGCAAGCCTATCGCCAACCGGGCACATTTCCAATCCTGACCAACATTTTTTTATTAGAAAATTGGAAAAATACAATTTTCTTTACGTTGGCCGACCCGGGATTCGAACCCGGGACCTCATGCAGTCAAGTCCAACACCCGGACCGCTAGACCACAGAGGCGATAACTAGTATAACTAGTATATTATTTACCTTTTACCAATCTCTCCAGAGCACCTTATATATAGCTTCGCATGTTTCAGGAATAATACTTCCCAAAGCCTGAGGTGATATTCAAGTCGAAAATTTTAGGTCTTTACAGGTCCTCCCAGTCGCAAGAAACCTCAAAGTTGCGCTTAATCTTTCATGTGGTGAAATAGATTTTCTTCTTTTTTAGTTAATGGACTGACTAACGACAGAAGCTTTGTGAAGCTTGTGTGTTGTAAGACTACGTCTTATGTTGGCCTTCTAACTTTATAAAATATTTGTATGCTCTTTCTCAAAACCACACGACTACCTTTTGTTGACCACGTACATACATACATAGCCTGCTTAGGTTTTATTTTATATGACGTGTAAGGGCCGCCACATAGACGGATTTCGTTACAAAATTTCGTTTCAATCAATTTCGAAAGCAGCAAATTCATAGAAGTCGATGGAAGATGCAAGTGGTGGGACACCACACACATCAGGACTTTTTGTACATCTTATTTATGTGATTTATGTGAATCTACTAAGGTCGAAATTTGGAAATAGACAGTGAATGTGGGGTTACGTATCGGTGCCCAAGCGACGAACTGTTAGTTTTTTTGCAGATGATTCTGTACTTTTGGGCTCTACACCATCTGAGATGCAACTCTGGTCGCAGTTATGCAAGGTGACTGTAAAGAAAGAGGCTTACTTTTAAATGCGAAGAAAACCAAGGCTAAATTTGATTTTTTATGCTAACCATCATGATTAGCTCATAGATCATGACATGCTCTCACGCACACTTAGATATCTAAAGATTTGCGTTTACAAGTAACAATAGTGAAAAAAGTAATGATAACACATCCATTTCCAAGAACAGGCGGCACCAAGCCCCTAAATTAAAGCAACTAACGGTAAGTATAAGTTAAAACTTTTAGTCGAACCTTTGTAAAACTTCAATATTTTGTTAATGAAAATCCGTGCTGCTTGATAAAACTAAGCAGCTTAGCCGACTTTCGAGACTGAGCTATTATAAATGGGATGAAATATCAACTGTCGGGGAATAAAGACGCAAAAGAAACGCACACAGCAAATTAATAAATAAATTATATTGTTAAATATTATACACTGCATGTACAGTGATACCGTAACATGCTCGTTATACCGGATTATACACGAAAAACGTACAAACACATGGTTACATACAAATAAAAATATACACTTTGAGCAATACAAAAATAAAAACAGAATCACTCTATTATTATCTAAACTAAGTTCACTATCAAATCAATATTCATTGCAAATTCTATCGCTTTCTTTTGACAATATACACTGGCACTGCACAGGAGCGGAGGGGAGTGAGTGGGCTACGCAAAATGCAAAACACGAGAAATCTGTCACATTACAATTAATATATTTTAAGTAACAATTTACAAGAAAATTTTAATAGTACAACGTCAATTTTGTAGAATATAACTGCGTCGAAATGGCGAAATGTCATATTTACATAAGATAAAAACGAAAACATTAGGCGCTGGAAGCTCCTTACAAATACATGTTGCGTAAATGCTCCTACACCCTTGCCCTTCTGTGCCGAGCCTTGCGAACTCAAGCTTGCATTGAAACAGGAATGTGAATTTGGCATTTTATTTCTCACAAACATAATCGGCACTTCAGACACTGTAAGACTTGCCTTCGGTATAAATTTGTCCATTCAATGGACGTATCCAAATCGATATATTATCATCTAAATAATGTAGTTAACAGTTTTCTTAATAATAAAAAGCATAAACCAATGTATTTCTATTAAATGTATTACAAAGTAACAGCAATGAAATTTTTATATGTATAATAGGTACATATATTGACTATTACAACATATTCTAAACAAAAAATAAATATTAAAACAAACGATGTAGCAAAATATTAAGATTAGTAAAACAGTATTTCATTAATTTCTTCACATTTTTTAATGTTCCAATAACGACAAGTTTTAAATTCAAATTCTGTTGCTTGTAATGTAAAAGAATATCTAATTGTATTATGCAATTTTGTATATCCTAAAGATATATGGCGGCGAAAATCAAATTTATTTAGTTATTTTTAGACACGACAGTGGATACGCCCTAACCAAATTGATTTTCTCCAAGTAGCCGTTTAAAATTCATAAAGGGAAGACTCTGGTTTGTCGTGCAAATTAAAGTGATAAAAAGCGTTAATGTACTTCTCACCGTACCACGGGCTAGTGACTACTGTTACTGCCGTGTTTACCTATTCCACGTGACGTTCCTATTTCTATATTACGTGAATATCCCCTTAAGCTATAAGTAATTACAATATTGAGTATAAAATGTTTTAAATACATCAAAAAGACTTAGTAACTTATGTTTCCGTTCCATTGAGATAGAATTGAATATGACATGGGAGATGACTGTTAATAAAAATTGACTTTAGGTACGGCCAAGAGTGACGCAATTATAATCACGATTTATTAACATAAAAGTTCGAAAACCATAAAAAATAGTAAAAAAATAGAAATGTCATAATTTCTCTCGAACATGTCAATTAAGTAGAAAATGGCAAATGTATGGATAAAACAAACGAAAACTTGTATTTTGCAGTAAATCAATTTCTGTTTATATTGTTATTAATGGTCAAGCGATGGAGTGGAATACGTGTTGCAAAAACTCTAAACATTAGGTATCTATATGATTTTAGTTTCCAACTTAACTATTAAACTTGTTCTGGTAAGCCACACTCGAAAAGAGCCAGAATTATTTTAACTTTTATAATTTCCAAGCTTGTTCCTATAAAGTCAAATTACTTTTTCTCAATAGGGTTTTATAGGTGCATTTATTTTGTTAATCATTTATATTTGAATTAAAAAATACAGTTTTTACTTAATCACGTGGAATGGCGAGAAGTATTGTTACCCAAAAATTCGTTAATTATGACTTAATTAAAAAAAATTATTGTATTGTGTTTTGTGTCTAGTAGTGTGGGTTGTTTTGTAGCAATTGACGTTGCTCTGAAAGCTTGAAAACCATATTATTATAACTTAATGGTAATATCTCAATGCCTTCACAAACCACTCGAAACCCCTAAAACGAGTTGACATGTCAAATTGATTAACAAATAATAATAATAAGTGACAAACTATGATTAGTTTCATTGAAACGTGTGCAGACCGTTTGTGCGGCCTGCCTGGTAGGTATGAAGCGTGTGCTTCAATGAACTAACTATTTTCGTTTGCTGTTAACTCCGAAATATTACATTTATTTACTTGACATTATGTCAATATATCTTTCTTGGTTGCTCACTGTCTGTACAAAAAACTTAAGTCGACGAACGCTGATTAAACACATGAATACAATAAGAAGTAGGGTTATTCTTGAAGTTCGATTCAAGCAATGTGGGAAATTGTAACCGAGTATGTCATTTTAGGTACTCTTGAACACAATACTGGCGAATTATAAACATATGGTTAATAGTAAACAATAGATTATTTTATGGGATTCGTTGAATGTATTTCTAAACAAATGTTAATAGTCGGCTAGTATCGTGTAGAAAAGTACCTAAAATGACTTATATACTTTTTATTTACTTAATACGATTCCAATTTCTAATTCGCATGATATCGAGATTCAAGAGTAACCCTACAGAATACATTACGTTTGAAAAATAATCCATAAATTATAAAAGTAGTAGGTTTAAGCTTGAAGCAAGACGGTTTCCTAGTTGAAATTATAATGCAAGTATCTTTGAAACAACCCTAGAACTGTTTGTGACACAAAAACATCCTCATACCGCTGTAAAATTAGTCTACAGTCTCGTAAAAAACAATAATCGTTACAAAATGCCGTATGGAAATTAAAATTAGGTATAGAAAAATAACTTGTCTCCTGTTAGTTAAACACTATTGTGGAGTGTAAGTAAATAATACAATGGACAACCGTACGTACAGTCAGAAACAAATAGTAAACACCAACTCGCACTAGTAAAACTATAGATTGCTGACAATGACAATATTGACGCGCTGATAATTAGTAGGTATGTGAGTATTTGTAAAGAATAGAGGCTCTTTTGTAATTTGTTATGTTCGAAAACTATTTCCAATTCTAATTTCTTTTGAATGTGACAGAACAAAGACGCATTTCAACTCTGTTTTACACATACAATATTTTCAGTACACCGCACATGCGGCGTCCCATATTTTTTCAATACAATTTAAACTTTGTGTTTGTTCTGTTATTTTCAAACCCCGACGGAAAAAAGTTAGGAGACTGAGTAAGTCTGGCGAGTCCGCGGTTATCACGTGCAGGTTTTGTTGGGGTTATTGAACATTTATTAATTTTAGAGTTATACAAAATCTCAGTTTAAAAATATAATCGATACAATTAGAGATACAAATGTTAATTTCTTGACATTAGAAATTAAATTTTATAGCGATGTAACGATACCGATACCCATACGGATATATCGGCCGATATAATCGGCAGGCCGATATATCGGCATCGCCGATACAACACTACCGATATCAACTAGTTTGAAAAGCGCGCGATACAAACGACGCGTGCGACGTTGCCGCTCTTAGCGTCGCGCCGCGTCATCTCAACGGTCGCTTGAGCCAGCCAACACACTGTCCCTCGCGCCGGCCTCAGTGTTAGCTAAGCTTTGGTTGAGAAGTGTCATGTTTTAATTTATGTTACGTCGCCGCTTGTATTTCGTGATTAATTCTGTTTAATTACTTTTGACTAGTAAGGAGTGTTATGTATTTTATTTTATATAAAAGAAAATGGCAACGCCATTAAAACGTACAAGCTCCATCTGGAATCATTTTCACATAAAACAGGACGATCATACAAAAGCAACTTGTTTATACTGCAATGTCAGCGTTTCTCGTGGTAGTAAGGCAGTTTCATCGAAAGGCTTTACGACATCTAACATGTGGACGCACGTGAAGCGTTATCATGAAAAGGAGTTAAAAAACGACACCCCATCTACCTCGACCACTGAGGGTGGTCCGCCACTTAAAAAACAAGCTACTTTGGAACACGTTCTGGACAAAAAAGTTATGTATGATACTGATGACCCCAGAGCAAAAGCGATCACGCAAACGATAGCTGAACCAATATGTGTAGATATGGAGCCGTTCGATATAGTAAATAAACAGGGGTTTCAACGCACCATTAAGCAGTTGTGCCCGAAATACAAAATGGTTTCCCGTCCACATATATCTGAAAATGTGATACCAGACATATACTGTCGTGTGAAAACGAAAATAAAAGAACTTTTGCAAGAACTTCCGCACATAATTGTTACGACTGACTTATGGACTAACGACGCTTCTGCATTCGTGAACGACTTTATAAGTCTGACTGCTCATGGAGTAAATAACAATTTTGATATAAAAAACTACTGCCTAGCAGTATTTCCTTTTGAAGGCGAAAAACATAGCGGTGAAAACATAGCTGAAAACTTACGTCAGTTATTTCAAGATTGGGGTATCAACGAACAGGTACGAGCTGTAGTAACAGATAATGCACCGAATATGGGGCTTGCAGTTACACAAGTGGGTGTGGAACGTATCAGATGTATGGCACACTCTTTACAATTAGTGCTTAGAGAAAATAAATGAAATGATTACAAAGGCGAGGTCTATAATTGGTCACTTCAGTCATTCAACGTCATGTCGTAAAATCCTTACTGAAATGCAAAATTCTCATAATGTTCCTTGTCATGTGCTCATCCAGGATGTCGCCACTCGCTGGGATTCTACCCTTCACGTACTTAGGAGACTTCTTGAGCAGCGAGTTGCAGTTCAAGCATCTTTACCCCGTGTAAAATGTAGAACTGAATTATCTACAGAAGAGTGGGTACTAATGGAACAGGTTGTCTCAGCGTTGACTTATTTTGAAGAAGCAACAAAGTCTGTTAGTCAAGACTCTGCTTGCTTGTCTGACGCCATACCGCTGATCAACAGTTTGCGAAGAGTCTTAGAACGTATAAAGAACACCACGGCTATAGATGATAATGCTTATAGCCCTGAATATAATGCTTTTATACTAAATTTGATAGCTGGGATCAATGATAGATTTGATTATTTAGAGAATGATGAAACATTTATTTTAGCAACAGCACTAGATCCGCGCTATAAATTGCGAACGTTCACTCTACAAACTACAAGCATAAATGCGAGAAGAATGCTAATTTCATTAATTACAAGTATTACATCCACAGAGAGTACTCATTCTACAGAGGCGCCGCGACAAAATCAAAATGAGATTTTCTCGGGTATTTGGTCTGCTTGTGATAGTTTGATAAAAGAAGCCGAAGACGACGAGCCTTTATCAAACATGTCAATTCAGCCTGAGCAAGAAGAATTAGAATCTTATTTAAGATCTCCTAACATTCCAATCAAACAAGATCCAAAGATCTATTGGCGCCAGGAAGATAAATATACAAAATTAAAAAAGCTTGCACAAAAATACTTGTCTTACCCAATGAGTTCAGTTGCTTCAGAACGTCTCTTCTCAACTGCAGGCCTGATACAAAATGATTTGCGTAACAGACTATCTGCTGATAATTTGAATAAACTTTGTTTTCTTAACAAAAATCTACCAAAATTAAACTTTAATTACTGACTTTATGTATCTTTTTTAACCCTAGACACCTATCTTTTGTTGAATCGACGAGTACGCCACATTAATATCGTTAACTGTTTTTGGCGGGCCGAAAGGTTAAGTGTCTAGGGTTAATTAGTAAATATGTGATTGATTTTATTTGAAAGTAATAAACGATTTTTATTTCATTCTATTTACTGAATTTTTATTAATTAAGTATTTTTCCTTCAGTCTTCAGGACCTAAATATATAATGGTGTTTCATAGTTGGGAAATAAATAACTTTGAAGGGAGATAGGTGTACCTCTATGTATATGTTGTGTCAATATCTTATTAACTTCCTTCAAATTTGTTTAACATAGGTACATAAAATACTTAATTACTAAGCCATTAATATCGGTATCTGTATCGGTATCGCCGATTATTTTCGTTTAAAATCGGTATCGTATCGGCAAAAATATGTATCGTTACATCCCTAAAATTTTAACAACATTACCAATACTAAGTTCAGTGGTAGGTATGTAACGGGACGCCCATAAATAAGCTTCTCGCATACATTTTGGCTAGATTTGACACTTGCTACAAAATGAAATTAAAACACAACCAGGTAAAGTAGGTTAAAAATACTGGAAGTTTAAGTCATTACGATCCTTAGACATACGTGTATAATGTATATGAATACAAAACTTAAACAATACGCAAGAGCCGCCATAAAAATCTCATTAATTCGCATTTAAAAATAAAAATAATTTACAGCCAACCCCAAAAGCATGCGACGCAGTATTCCTTCCGACACTTCCTAAAATATATTAACTTACAACATAGCATACAACAGTAGTGATATAGTCAGATATATGTATTTTACATTAAATTGTAGTTTTATTTTTAATAAATACAATTTTGTTTTTCTACATGTCTAGATACTTTTGCAGTCGACTGTAGCGCTTAGAATAGGATTTAATATGGATTAAAATTAATATAATCAAGATTTTGCTATAGAAAATAACTATACACAATCTTATATTTATACACACTCATCATATTATCTTTAAAATTCAGACGCCTCATCACTAATACCTATCTACCAAAATATCTAACTTAATTTATTAGGAAACCAAATAGTGAATTCGATTCATAGTACTCCAGACATGACAACTACTCCTTAAGTTCTCTATACCTGGCTTTATACACTTTGCTGTCGTAGTTTATTACCGTAACTGCTGAGTACAGATTGTGTCGAGAAAAAACACAGCACTTTTGACAATTTTATATTGCCATCGGGAACCTATTGTACTGTATTTACAATTTTCGATTCTGGTATAATTTGTCAACTTACCGTTTATTAAATATAATATATGATTAGATCAGTTTATCGAAACAATAAACGTTACAATTGACAAATTAAATATAATTTGTAGTTTAGTGTAGTAACAGGCGCCGAGTTTGTATTAAGATGCCTCACAAGTCAATCCTCCTTTAAAACTGATAACGTAATTTACCCAAGTCTTGAACGCTAACTGCAGACGGACCGACATTGCGCTGTAATGTTCATAATGAGCGCATACTACCAAATAGAAACAGACCTGGCGGTTTTTACAGTATGAGTTATTTTTATTTGGGAAACAATCTAATATCCAAGTATAAATCGATTGTTTTTCAGCACTTAAACTAACGAACATATACACAGTATAATAAGCAAAACCGAAAGAGTTGGCGACCGATGACGATAGCATAGGAATTTATTCGCTTTCGGAGACTAAGCAAATGAAAGCGAACAAATGCACGTTGGGTTTCTTTGATCAGTCTGTACATAGCATAAGACTAAGCATAATAAGATTCGATAAGATATTAGTGTCTGTGCGTCTGAACACTGTAGAAGCGGAGGGCAAAGCGTTTGTGATGTCGGCAGGTTGACTAGCGGCGGCCACTGCAGCGGAACTCCACGCTGAGATTCTCGTCCGGGACGCGAGCTTAAGCTTACAATATTGTCTGTCGTCTGCTCTCGGTCAAATGTCCACATATTCGAGATCTATTGTGCCGGGATGGTGACTGTTCGCTAGCTCCGTCCTTGCACCCGATTTATTTTTTATAGGAATGTTTAACTTTTACAAAAAAGAATCACAGACATTACATCTTGCGTGCTCCGAGATAAAGTGACAACTTTATGTAAATTTAAACTTGCGTCACGCCTCTCCCCGGGATAAACAATTCGTTGTTAAAACACTAGAATATATCTAAACCTAGGGTGTTAAAATTTTTACTAAAAAATTATAAAAAAAACTCTTACTTTAAACATAGCAGCATGTTACAAAACACACGTCCAGGGGGCGCCAGTGGTCAGTGCTCAGTCCCCACTCCGCCACCCCCATTCCCTGAGTGACATAACTTACACGGCCAAACATCACAAATCGATATATACACACCTCGTTACAGGTCACACATACATATATACTGTCCGGTAATATAACAGACACCCCGCGTCTACTACGAGTACGCTAGAGTAAAATCAAACTTAATACATTATTAATATTAATTTATTACGTTGGTTGTTTGGAAGAGATCGCTTGTTAGCCATAAAACCGCTTTCTGTACATATTTTGTCAAAGTAATATTAAACACCTTGATGATATCATATAGAGTTGAATCAATTATATATAATATATAATTGATACCCAAGTCGGTGGTCCCACAACTAAACCGAAGGAATCTCAGCAGAATACCGCCCCTAAAATTAATGTTATTAATACATACATCAATACATCAACGTGTTGCATGTGATTACTTCATAATAATAACAACATATAATACATAAAATGTACATATGAACAACCACTCTTGTTGCTTTTTCTAAATTTTGTTACAGAATAGTTCACATTACTGAATCGATAAAGATGAAATAACTACGCTAACGAAGTGCTAGCAAACGGACAAATTCCGTGTAATAAATTATGATCGTTAAGTGATACAGGTTAGATGCATGTAGATATCCACAATCTTGAACGTTACATTGACGATGTTAAAAAATTAGCGCCAGTAAACGTGGCGTTTGTGTTGTTGTCACCGGACAGTACAGTGCATATATTACAAACAAGCAATTCAACCAACTCCGCACTAAAGTAGTATACCTTGTTTCAGTGCAAAGTAAACTGAATTATGACACGTTATATACGAAATACTAGGGCAGGTGTATATTCGCATAAAGCATTACATAGTGATAGAGCTATTGTACATAACACTAGTCCGACTTCCATGTTCCATTAGGTCAAAATGTATGTATGTACTAATACAATAAATTAAGGATACGGATTAAATAAAACAAATGTGTAGAAAGGTAGTAGAAAATTAATTATTTAACAATCCTAACACTACGATGTTTAAAGGCCATATCATCTTTGAATGTTAGTTTCTTGTTAAGTTCCTTTAATTATAAAAAAACATATTTCTTTAATTTTGTTTATGTTATAAAATTCTAAATACAAAATGTAAGAAAAGTCATTTAAACGAATACCATACATTTTAGACAAACGTAAATCGGACCAGCAGTTCGCACCGCGCTCGGGACGCTATAGCGCCGAGTGCCCACCGTGACCCAACTGTTTCACAAATTAGTCCCAGTGTGTACCCAGCATACCTTATCTTGAAACTTTATCAAAACCGTCGATCTATAAAAATTTAATTACACTACTGCTTACTATGGATACTTATATAAATCGGTCTTAAATATAAATAATGCGAAAGCCATTTTTTTGGTTTTTATGTCAAACGTTGCAACAACGTATTCGTAACAAATACGACTGTAGAGATCGTCCAGTCTCAAGCTGAACGCCATTCCATTGGAATCCCCTCCCCCCCCACACACACACACACACTGCGTGAACGGCTCTCGTGAGCGTGAGTGAGTGACATCCGCCATTGGTCAAAGTCGATGGGCGTCATGTGTCGGAACTGACGAGCACACACACACACACCCTTAACACTTCATGGAGACCCGTTCAGTTTAAAACTAGATTATTTCTAACTGGGTATACGTATCCTGTATCACCTCGACCTATTATCTTAGTTTTTATTAGTCTACTCAAGGCATGTAAAACCTCTGCCATGAACGCTAGCGACTATATTTCGAAACTGGTCACGATTACTTATGGAAATTGCGTGGCTCGGTATACAAAAAGCATGCGACTTCCATGTTCAGTGGAATAGTCGATAGACATTCACACTCATAGTACTGTATCACGTCAACAGTGTTTTACATTCGAGTCACACAGAACATACATAAATATTAGGCAGTCATTCTCATTTCGATTATAATAAGGAGCCATTTATAAATAAACTTCGCAGTTGTTTGTCCCTTCTGATGCCCCCAGCTCACAGGTCGTTTCAATAAATATCCACTTGTAATAATTACGTACACAGATAAATACCTCAACAAATTCTCTTTTGGATTCTTCCCCTTAAAAGCCCACCAAGTCTTTTACAGATTGTCCTCGGTATAAATTTGAAACAGCCCACTCCAAAATATTTTTTATCGGCTACCAAATCTACTTCGAGATGCATAAGAACTTAGTGAATTGAACTACATATCAGAAACAATAGATTTGAGAAATATAATTTACCTTAGGAGCGTTTCACGTGGAGCGGACGGGTAAAAAATGAGGTTCTGAAAATCGACCATATTCCATTTGTACTTCTAGCATGTATGAATGGGTACACAAAATATTTTTTTAATATATTGTATATTCACCAAGTTATGGGTTTCTAAAGAATTGCAGTGATTTTAATTACAATTTTTGCAATTAAAACGTTAGCCTTTTTTTGCTTTCCATTATAAAATTGTGAAAATTACAAAATAAACTAGTTCTTGTGTTGTTCAGATCTTTTATTATGTTTTAATCACATCAATTTATACGATGTTTGACACACACTAACCGATCTAAGCAAGCGCTACGTATGACGCCACTCGTCGCGGCTGTATACTATTTGATGTAACGCCTAAATAGTAGAGATCCTATGTAAAATTTTCTAATGTACTTTTTATATCCTTTAAGCTATATTTCGAAAGAAAAAAAGATTAAATGGTTCACTTCCGGTTTTGAACAGACAATTTTTTTTTATTTTTTTAATTCTCAAAAAGAACAGTATATTTTTATTATTTATCGATAGTAAAATATTTTATAATAACTATGTATATTCAAAAAATTCTTTCTAAAAATTGTAAGTAATTAAAATCTCAAAATTTCTTTAGAAACCTATAACTTTGTGACTACAATATATTAAAAAATATTTTGTGAACCCATTCATACCTGGTAGAAGTACAAATGTGCCATAATAATAATAAATCATCTTTATTTCACATAAACCTACAAGAGGCACTTGTGACGGGTCTATATATAATAAATCTACCATCGGATCGGAACGCGGCCGCACACTGAGAAGATCCAGCAAGAAACTCAGCGGGCTTGTCTTTTTTTCTTAGTTTACAATATATTTACAATAATTTATGTAATGATACATTATATATTATAAGAGATTGGAATGAGGAGCAATTAATCCCAAGCAGTCTTATTTGCTAAATATACAGCAATGTTATAATAACCCTTTTGATTTAATTTACATTTAACACATTTCTTAAATTTATTAATTGGAAGTTCTTTCATATAATTGGAAAGTTTATTGTAGAACTGTATACATAGACTCATGAAAGAATGGCTTCTCTGTGGAGACGAGACACATGCACAGCAAGATTATTTTTATTCCTTGTATTGACACAGTGTATATCACAATTTCTTTTAAATGAACTTGAATTTCTGTGAACATACATTAAATTTTCAAAGATATACTGGGATGCTATATATAATAGCTTTTTAGAACCTCATTTTTTTTACCCGTCCGTTGCACTCGAAACGACCCCTTAACGTAAGGGGGCAATTCACATGCAACAACACCCAATTTCACATTAAGGGCAACCCATAAATGTCATAACAGAAGTTGATTGATTTTATAGACCCTTCACCGCGACCCCGAGCGGGAAGCCAAGAGCCGGCCACATGTTGCACAACACACAGTTGGACAGGTATACATAGCCAAATCATATTTAGCCTATAACCTGTGATTGTGATTGTTGACATTATATTGTGTAGCTTTCTGAAATAATCGGTTGACTTTCAGGGGTTGCAATGTTCAGTTGACTTCCTTGGGCACGATATTTTCAAAACTTAATAACTTCGTAAATGTTCCATTGTCAAGGTATTTCAAAATTACCCACAAACTTATCAAAAAATCACCCAAGTCACCCAAACCTGGAACCGCTCGAAATTGCTTAGAAACAGTGATGGATACCGGAAATACGGCCGGGGGTTATTGTGTCTGTTTTGTTTATAATGTATCGCGTCATTTCGTTTGCGTGTGCATGTTTCGTGTGATCATTTATTTCCAAGGAAATATTTAATCTCACAGAGTGTTGAGGTAAATTTATATTTTATATCTAACACACGATTTCTATACAAACTAAATTTTTTTATTTAATGCTAAAACTTGATTACCAAAGACACAATAACCCTGATTACTAAGCAAAATCTTCCGACGTCAACAATAGCTGTATTTTTTAGACATCTTTTAAGAAACGAAAGAAACGACTTAAGGCCGCACTAAAAGACGTCAATTAGCTTTTAATTAGTCTTTAAGTTGACATTTTCTACACAAAATTGTGACTTAATAAATGATAGATATATGTAAATTGATTCTCGGAGCGCGGCCGCTATACAGCTTTGTACATCTGTTTAAAAAAAATTACCAAAAACAAGAAGATTTTTGTTTAAATAAAGCCCCGGTAGTAACATATTGATATTATTCACGTCTGAAAAGTCCACATAGATGTATTTCAGAATGAAGTTATATTATTTTTGTATTACGAAGATATGGGTGATAGTCCAAAAAAAAAATATTTAATTCCAAC
>NJDC01004706.1:39095-51921 GCA_002245475.1 Calephelis virginiensis
TTATTAATTATTAGTTATTTTACTATCAATTCTTATCTACAAGAAAATCCTTGACACTATAATATGTTTTATCTAACAACAAGTCAAATACCTTCCTTCGAATTTTTTTTAATGGAAGTCATTTGAGATTATCAGGAATTTGGTTGTATATACGAATGGACATGCAGTAAACATTATTTGTATAAATATTAAGTTTTTGGTTTGGCACATGCCATTTCTCATTATTTCTAAAACATAAAATTCCCAACATTTCAGCATTTGTTATAAACAAATGATAATGTTTTTTTACTAATACACATACAGCCAAGATATACAAACAAGGTAAATGTAAAATTTTAAGCGACTTAAAAAGTGGTTTGCATGAATGCAATTGGTTAACACTACATATGGCCCGAATACACTTCTTTTGTCTCTAAAGATTCTAATTAAATCTACAGAATTTCCCCAAATAGGAATACCATATTGCAAAACCGAAGAAACATATCCATGATAAGCTAAAAGCCTGCTACTTCTCTTATTCTTCTCAATACATATACAAACCTATCAATTTTATTGCACAGAGAGTCAATATGTGATTTCCAATTGCAATATTTATCAATTTTAACTCCTAAGAAGTTTGTAAAATCTACATTCTCTATAAAAGTATGATTTAAAATTATGTGTAATTTTTTAGTTTCTCTATAGTATGCCTGAAATTCGACTAATTTCGTATTTGTGAGATTTAAGATTATGCTCATGTAACCATTCTGCCACTTTATTTAAGATTACAGTTGTTTCTTTAACTAAATCACTTCTATTCTTACACGTGATGAGAAGGGTATTATCATCGGCAAATAAGACAGAATCATGGTTAATAGCATCAGGCACATCATTTATGTAAATTAAAGAAAGTAATGGGCCTAAAACGCTACCTTCTGGTACACCGCAGTCATTAAAAAAAAAATTTGAAGTGTAGACCTTTTTGCGGTTACCATTTAGTCTAGATATTTCAAGACACTGTTTTCTATTTTCTAAATAGCTTCTAAACCAATCTAACGATTTACCTCTAATGCCATATCTCTCAAGTTTTGTTAACAAAATTTCGTGTGATACAAAATCAAAAGCTTTACTCATGTTTAAAAATACAGAAAGTGGATACTTTTTGCTATTAAGACATTCAATTACTTTCTTAACTAAGTCAAAACATGCAAATACAGTAGACCTGCCTTTTCTAAATCCAAATAATAAGTAAATAATAAGTTAAAATGAATTACTCGTAAATAGCTGTATAATTTGTCATACATTATTTTTTCAAAAATCTCAGAAATTATGGGAACTAAAGTTATAGGTCTATAATTGTTCATATCACAAGAATCCCCTTTTTAAATAATCGCTTGACAATAGACTTTTTTAAGCGATCTAGATATTTTCCTTCTAAAAATGATAAATTAACTATATGACAAAGAGCCTTTGTTATAACACTGGCAAAATTCTTTAATATTGATGTTCTTATATTATTATAGCCCGTTGCTGTTGTATTTTTCAAGTTATTTATAGAATTTATTATATCATGTTCACCTACTGGTATCAGAAACATAGTTTTATTATGATTAGACAAATTATGAGATTTTATATTGTATGTAGAACTGGGCTGATTTTTTTTATATGACTTAGTCTGATTTAAAAAGAACTCATTAAAATGATTACAAATTGCTTGAGAATAAGTATATACTAAGTTGTTAATCTGAATTTGTTCAATCTTGTGTTTAGACATTTTATTTTAGAATGAGCTTTTAATTACATCCCGTGAAGCTTTGCATTTATTGGAAGATTGTTCAATATAATTCAATGATGCCTGATTCTGACATTCTAAAATATATTTTGATAATACCTTTTTATAACGTATATAATTTATTTTATTTCCCTTTTTGTTATGTTGGGAATAACAATAACTTAAATATAATTCCCGTTTTATTTTACAGCACTTTAAGAGACCCTTAGAAAGCCATTAATTTTTTATTGGCTTATTTGAAACTTTAATTTGAATTTTGGGAAAACATAATTCATAATTAAATTAAACATTATTTTTTATATGTGTAAATTAGATTATTCATACAACTGTTGGTTGCCTGATTAATAAAATTAAAATATATGCATTCTATTGAAAACTTCAATATTCTCTGGCTAGTCCGTAAGAGTGAAGATGCGTGAATATATGTATGAATTTTAAGAAAACTTACCATTCAGGATCAGATGGTGGGCGTTCAATGATTTCTAGACGATCGCCCTTCTCAAAGGACAACTCCTGTTCATTATTTGAGGTAAATGAATATAGTGCTACCTGAAAATTGATAATTGTATGAACCAACCTATTATAGCTACAAACTATTTATACACATAGAATGAAATTCTAGAAAAGCGAAATCTGTACTTTAGATATTTTTAAAAAAATAATTGCTAAATGCGAGTCGGACTCAGCCTTAACGAGTGGTAGCTTGTACAGATACTATAACATGTTACAGAAATTGTGAAACACATTAATTAGTATATCGAAATATATGTATAAACGCAAATTGAAATTTAAACATTTAATATTGCTTGCAATTTTAGTTGGGAATAAACAAAATATGTTTCACTAATTTTCCCGTGATTTGGCAGATGGCACGAGGCCATGCCAATTGTTATATGACAATACGCAGAGCGCTTACATGGAAGACGAATCAACTGATTCTACCAGTATAAATATTATTATGAAAATTCGGTTGCAAGTTTAAATATCAATGGAACAAAATCAGTTGGATTGATCTGGATGTGATGAATTAGACTGCGACGAACAAAAGCATAATTCACAAAAATCTGTATTGACTTACTATGTTTTTTAATAAAGAAAACACATCATCAAGTCCCTTAAGGGTTAGGCAGAGAGTATCGAGTGCCAAATCTCACGATCCTTGCAGATCATTCTGACTTCCTCCACATTCACCACCCTTTTGATACAAACACGCCGGTTTTGGTAACTCCTGACATTACCCTCAGATAAAATCCGAGCAATTTAGTCGTGGATTTTCAACCTATGTCTCCTGGGATACCTACATCCATCCACATTCGTACTGTATATCTGCTTTGTTTTTCTTTAAACTGCTATTTTTTTCACATAACCGGACCAGCGGAACATGCCCTTTCTAACAAGATATTTTTGTTTTAGTACTTGCCCTGTGCTTAGGTTGAAATTCTCCAAAATAGCTCAAGCACATGGACAGGACTTGAATCTTCAGTAACTTAAATGCCCTTTCTCACTTTAACACCAAAACATTCTTTCAATCCCACTCATTCTCGGATCTCACTGCTACAAATGCGGTCAGTGGGCGTTACATAACAGATTTTTCGTACCGCTCTCATTTCAACCGCATTTATCCTACTCTTATACTTTTTTTTATCGCCTCTGTGGTCTAGCGGTTCAGTTGTTGGACTTGACTGCGTGAGGTCTTTGGTTCAAATCCCGGGTAGGGCAACAAACAGAAAATTGGGTTTTTCCAATTTTCTAATAAAAAAACGTTGCTCGGGATTAAATATGTCAGTGCCCGGTTGGCGATAGGCTTGCCACCTATCACATTGTGGGTCATAGTGTCTTCGGCTAGTCGTAGGTGCCCTGTTTGTGCCTCTGCCTAAGTCTTCGGGGATATGGGCGTGAAGATACTCACTTACTTACTTACTCATGCTTTTTCTGACAAACCCAACTCTCGCTTCCATACAACAACGTAAGGATAAGCACAAAACTATGTTACATTAATAACATTATTATTTCAATAACATATGAATAAACTTTTTACATTACACCTTAACATATTATTGCGCACTTACTGGCTGGCCATATAATTAAGAACGTTGAATTGTTTATTTTTATTTAAATTTAAATAGTAAACACTTTGTAACTAAGACACTATTTGCGTAATTTTGGCGCCATTTAAAACTGTAAATTCAAGAAGTTGATTGTTTCATACAAATACACTGGGGAAAACTAAAAGTTATGATGAATCTACAAGGGAAGTGATCATAACACTTCGTGTTAAAAACTGGTCATATAAAAAGATAGCCAATCATATGCAGTGCTCAAAAACAATGATATTGCACGATTTCAAGTATTTTAACACTGATCGAATAACTTCAAACATTTCGCGTGTACCTAAACAGAGAAAGTCGTCTCGGCGAGATGATCGAAATATCATCCGATTGGCAAAACGATTATTTCTAAGAGGTCTAATGTGTTACTAAAGAATATTTTGGTGAAAACAACCCTTCAGCGATGTCAGGGCGTATTACCCGAAGGCGTTTGGTAGAAGCGAAGTTGAACGGAAGAAGAAGGGTACCTACGTTGTAACGGCGCCATGCATAGGCAAGCTCGGCTTGCATTTTTGCTAGGAAGTATAAAAACTGGACCGTAAAACCGGGCAAAAATATTCTTTTCTCTGCCGAAATAAAAATTACCTGATTATGTTCTGATGGGAAACGACAAGTTTGACGTCTTCCGAATACAGAATTCGACTGCAGGTACACAAAAGTGACATTAAAGCATAGTGGCTTACGGCCAATATTAATAATCAATCCTAATCATAAACTCGCTGTCCAAGATTGATATTTTGATCCATTTTCATGTTATCGCTTGCCAATAATATATCTGTGCACAGGATAAATATGGGAATGAGGTATAGGATAGGCCAGCGGATATGAAGCTATCTAGATTGCTTGAAATCCATTAGATTGAGATACATTATTAACATTGGCCGTTAAAGAAGCACCTCTGAATCTGTTAGATAGATTCAAGGAAACATGGATTAATTCCAGTATCGAAATTTACTGGAATAAACAATGTCACCATGTGCTGTTGACGTACTTCCGTTTCTTTGAACATTCCAAAACGCCAACATCAAAGAATTTCTCAGATCTCCATCTGTTCCTGTATTAGAATGGCCACCAGATAACCCCGATTAAAATTCGATAGAGAATCTTTGGTGCGAAGCCAAGAAAAGGGTTTCAAATCGACGGGGAGGAAACCTAAATGAGTTATCCAAGTTTCTTTAGAAGAATGGAGCTCCATTTATGTTGAAAAATGACAAAAAATATAAAGTGATGCCTCGCCGGTGTAAGGCAGCCATTAAGAGACGCTACAAACTATTAATTGTTTAAATTTATTTGTCCACCAATATTACTAGTTGAATTTCTACTAACAAAAATATTTTTTTAAGAAAAATAGGAGGTCTTTTTTAAATATTTACTCCTAGTCCCATTTAATTGCTTTATACGCGTAGCTATTTCAGAAAATATTTAATTACTTAAAATATTTTTTTCAAAAAAATGTTAAATATTATACAAAAACATTTGTTCTTAAACATATGACCACCACTGTACATATAGATATCTTTAAAGGCCACATGCTTAATGCTATACATTTACAGTGACTCCCTCAACCTCGGCAGAATCACGGTAATTTCGAGAAATATATTTTTGTCAATTTTTGTTTGGATTTGAATAGTGCAGGTATGACGCTTAAGTATACATTTCAATACTAGTGCTAATAAATAATAAATCCTAACATGGTCCAATTTTACTAACTTGTATATGTACTTCATTATTGTCTTGTCGTGTCTAAATTAATATTTATTTCAGTTAACTTACAACAATGTCGAGGACATTTTCAGCCATAGCGTAAGTGTGGACAGTGTCTTCACTATCACCTTCTTCACTCGTGTAATTTGAAGGGAACCTGAAAAATAGTTATTAAATGTTCAACTATCCAACATTAAATTTTAAATATTTTTTCGATATTATTTAAAAAACTAAAATGCCATTCAGCCGGCCAGTGGGCGATGTGGTCTTCGATACCAAAGCCGTCAAAACATAATTCAGTGTGTGCTATGGAAGACGATAGAAACTGCAGCTACTACTAATTTGCCAATTAATTACTATTTGAATGGGATAAATCGATAGGTGATGATGTTAGAATGAGTGTCCCCCGGGGCACCATTCTCGAACCACTTCTGTTCTTGATCTATATCAATGTACCTTTTCACTCATTCTTCTAAGTATATCTTACCTTACTATGCACGAGATAAATATGAAATTGCGGCACTTCACTTTTATTTAAAGTGAATAGAATAGAAGAAGGTGGTAGAATTTTATTATTATATTAATATAAATAAAGAGGCTTCACATGTAAGTCTTAGATGGCGGTGGAGTTAGAATTTATAAAATATTATGAGGGCAAAACATATTTACTATAGAAAAACATTTTGTTATGTCAGTGTTACCACGCCCGCAACTGCAGTAACACCACAAATTAAATGGTATTATGTAATAGTTAATGGGACCACCATAATCATTGCTAAACTTCCAGACTTCATACTGGTCGATACTATGGCTCAACATACAATTTACCCAAAGCCTTGGTCTGTGAGCGCTTGTACGAACTAAATTGATCTTTGTTGCTTAGTTACAAGAATCACTATTCTATGAATTGTTAAGAAGTGCTGGTTTTGTACGTTAGTACTTATTATTCTGTGGTATAACTAAAAACCAGTGCGATTTAGAAAATATTTTTGTGGGACCATCTTGGAATCATGACCTATCTTTCCAAAAAAATTACCACCTTAGTCGGTTAAGGTTTTGTAGAAAATGCAAAGAAAACTAACTTCACTTGATTAATGGACGACCTCAGAAATATTTGAACGTAAAGTTCATCTTACATATACTTATACGCCGTGTCCCCTGTGTAGTTGGCAGAAGGTACGGAATGCAAGTGCACGAAGTTTGCCGGGTCCGCCAGTACACAATATATACAGATGTTTCTGCTGTATACTGCACTGATTGAAGATGTACTTACCATCCCGTATGTGACTGATACTGCCCACGCCACCATCCATCATTGCTCTTCTCAAGGATGAGTATGCGTGTTCCCTTGGTGAGCGAGAGTTCGTCAGCTTGTTGCGCCTGGTAATTGTATTTGACGACAGCAGTGCCCAACGCCTCGGCTTCAGGGCGCCTGGCGTCCCCCCGCCCGCCCGGGGATTCCGCCCCACCCCCTCCCGCGGCCCCCGCACCTCCGACGGCACCGGCTCGCACAGGTGACCCACTCGAGGGCAAAGTCTTAGAACCTGAACCTTTTTTAACTTTTTTCTTTATGCTGAAAAACAAAAAAATGTATACATTAATATGAGTATAGCAGTATTCTCTGCCCGTGTCTTAACTAAAGAAACAGAAAACTTTACATCATCATTATTATAAAACTGCATGCGGGCCAGAATTGCGACCACACTTGACACAAAACAAATCACATCAAAAAACTACATTGTGTAGAAATAATCCAGATTCTAGGCAATCTATACTTATAAAATAACATGTCCTGACTGACTGATTCATCATTACCAAGCAAAAACTATTAAGAGTTACAGCCATGAAATTTGGTGAGTAAGGTTGTTTTATTGAGTAGACAACCATTAAGGACTTAATTTTGGGAATTCTACCCCTAAAGGGCTGAAATAGCTTTTGAAAGTTTTTATGAAAGATCGTCATTTTTTAAGTTAGAAAAATAAAACTATTTTTGGGCTACTTATTAAAAATGAGTAGCTATGTATTTAAGCGTTTCTGAAAATTCTGCACCTAAGGGGCTGAAATAAGGGTTGAAAATTTGCATGAAAATCCTTATTAATTGTCCTTAATAATCAGTAAATATATTATCTGCCACCCGGACAAAGGCGCATCTAACAGCTTTAACTAAAAATAAAATTGATAGATAAGATGTTTTAGATTATAGGAAACACTTTAATATATTGTTCTTGTGTAGTATGAATTTTTTTAGTAGTTCTAGAAATTATGATGTTAAACAATATAATTAATATGAACGAATAAATGGATGTTGTGTGGTAGGATGATGTTAATTTTGGTAAATCTTAAAATATAAAGTATCTGAAGTTTAAAATTACCCATCTCCTTCTTAAATCACAGTGTCCCCCAATTTATTCTAGGTAGGGAAATGATTAATAATGTAAATTATGAGGATGTAGCCAGAGGATGTCTGCAAAGAAAATACTCCCATAATTGACCAATTGCAAAATAATATAAAAAAGTGGTTTCTTTGGATTATAAAATACTGTCCTAGCAGCCATAAAACAGGCAGAATAAGATGAAGGAAGCCCCTCGCAAATCGCTCCAGGGCAGCGACAATGCGGCCTTTCATACAAATGTTATAAAAAAAATTTCAATTTTTGTTTACTTTGACAGTCTCTGATCAAGACTTATGTGACCTCTTTAGTTTTCAGTGACATAATTGCCCTAAATTTTTCATATCCGGCGGGGTCAGGGGGTTATGCAAACGGTGTAAATATATGTCTACATCCATTGTCTATGTATTTAATAAGATCACAACTTCGTGCACGAGCTCCAAGTATTTATTTTTTATTTTTTTCTTTAGACATAGATGCCACACGGAATTGCCACATTTTTTTCATATCCGGCGGGGTCAGGGGATTATGCAAACTATGTAAATATATGCCTACATTCATTGTCTATGTAGTTTAATTGAATACAACTTCGCACACGAGCTCGAAGTATTTACTTTTTATTTTTTTTCCTTTCTATAGACATAAAACCACACAGAACCCTCCCATTTTTTATATCCGGCGGGGTCAGGGGGTTATGAAAACGGTGTCAAAATATGCCTACATTTATTGTTTAATGATTATGTGTAACACAACTTCGCACACAATCTCAAAGTATTTTTTTTTTAATTTTTTTTTCTTAAGACAAACAGAGATGACATAATTGCTCTATATTTTTCATATCCGGCGGGGTCAGGGGGTTATGCAAACGGTGTCAATATATGCCTTCATACATTTTCTATGTATTTAATAAGATCACAACTTCGCACACGAGCTTTAATTATTATTATTTTTTCTATAGACAATGATAACTCACAGAATTTCCCCATTTTATTCATATCCGTCGGGGTCAGGGGGTTATGCAAATGAAGTCAATAGATGCCTACATTCATTGTCTATATTAATTAATAGGATCACAACTTCACGCATGAGCTACAAGTATTTTTTTAAATATTTTTCTATAAACATAGATACCTCACTGAATTGATGCCTTTTTTTCATATCCAGCGTAGTCAGGGGGTTATGCAAACTGTGTAACTATATGCTAACATTCATTGTTTATGTATTAAATAAGATCACAACTTCGCACATGAGCTCTAAGTATTTTTTTTATTTTTTTTCTATAAACAAAGATACTTGACAGAATTGCCCCATATTTTTCATAACCGGCGGGGTCAGGCAGTTATGCAAACGGTGTCAATATATGCCTTCTTTCATTGTCTTTGTATTTCATAAGATCACAACTTCGCACACGAGCGCCAAGTATATATTTTTTTTTTCTATACACAATGATACCTTACAGAATTGCCCCATTTTTTTCATATCCGGTGGAGTCTGGGGGTTATGCAAATGGTGTCAATACATGCCTACATTCATTATCTATATATTTAATAAGATCACAACTTCGCACACGAGCTGCAAGTTTTTTTTTTTCTATAGACATAGATACCTCACACAACTGCCACCTTATTTTTCATATCCGGCGGGGTCAGGGGGTTATGCAAACGGTGTAAATATATGCCTACATCCATTGTCTATGTAGTTTAATTGTATACAACTTCGCACACGAGCTCGAAGTATCTATTTTTAATTTTTTTCTAGACATTAAACCACACAGAACTCCCCATTTTTTCATATCCGGTGGGGTCAAGGGGTTATGAAAATGGTTTCAATATACGCATATGCCTTTCCTTAGCATATCTTATGTATATTTGGGATTGCACATCGTATGGAAACAAAGATACAATTTTTATTTAAAAATTGTTGTCAATAAAATTTAAATAACTACACCAACATGTAAGTTTTTTCAGATTTTACCTAATCTTTTTACACTGAAAACTAAAGAGGTCACGTAAACCTTGATCAGAGACTGTCAAAGTGAACAAAAGTTGAATTTTTTTATTACATTTTTATGAAAGCGGGACGGATTGTCGCTGCCCTGGAGAGGCTAATTTGCGAGGGGCTAACTTCACCTTCATAGAATAAGCTGGCTATTTTCATTTACTTTTCAAACCATTGAAAGAGCATACTGCTAAAATGTGCCTTTATTATTATTATTATTTTAGATATCTATTAGTTAATGAAAAATAATAACAAATGAAAACAATACCTATCAAAAAGCGAAGGCTTTTCCTTTTTCACATAATTACTAGGTACATATCCAGACTGACTGCGAGCATTTTGTACTCTCCACCAGTGTTTAGTGTCATCTAACAGTAAATAGCGCTCATTCTTCCGCAGATCAAGCTCTTGGGCACCCTGGGCTGCATAGTCATATTTTGCTACGACATAGCACACATCATCCTGGAAATATAAAGATATTTTTATTAATTGTATTTGAATTTATATATAATGAAATGAATGAAAGTTATTTTCATTATATTTTTCTGTAATTTTATGTTCTGAATTCTATTGTAATTTCATGTTTCAGTAAACTTATATATATTTCATAAGAACTTATGCAATATAATAGTACGAGTATTGATGTCACAAGCCTACGCATGCAGTTGCAGTCTGCGGAAATCAGTCGAATGCTTTGGCTATGTTACAACTAAGCATCTTGTATTTTGCATAGTGTAAAAATTGTAATTGCTTTTTTTTTTAATTTTTAATTATTTTGTAGATCTAGTGTTATCAATTCTGAACGGTCTGTATGTAGCATTAAAGCTCGTGCAGACGACAGAGTTTTCTCCGCGGTGCAGCAAAGAAAAAAGTATCCTCCGCAAATAAAAAGTCTTCCACGGATTTATCGTGACATCAACGCACACCTCGTTCCACAACTATTTCTTTAAATTTCCGTCGTTATACCTTTTGTGACGAATCATACAAAGAAGTTCTTTTTTCGACTTCTTTTATTAAATTGTAAAACAGTGTGGGTTTCAATTGTTGTAACAAATTTACACATTTAACAAATTTTGTCAACTTATTACAAATTATCTTAACAAATAACAAAACAATCTTAAAAAACCCCACACATTTTTTTAAGATAAATTGTTTTTAATCATTTAATTGTATTAAAATATATATGTCGGAGATATCACAAATACGGGCCGAACGGGAACCACGGGACTAGTAGGCGGAGAGCCTACTTGAGGGTAGTTAATATAAATAATTCAGAAATACCAAAACAAAGCCGTAACAATAACGTGATCTAGTCCTACAACCACATCGTAAACCTCATCATAATAATAAAAAATAGAGTAGCTACGTAATTACTCACCACACTGTTTACAAACATAACCACAATCACGCACAAACAACTACAGCGTACACCCATTTGTTACTAAACAAACCATCGTAAACATTGGAGTAAGCCTGATACTATGACAACACTACGTAAACACGTCACGGTATCCATGTTTACGCAAACCCCGTTCTCCACCCCGCCCCTCTTACGTGAGTGCCGACCGAATAATGCATCCCCCGGACGACCCACATCCTGGGCCCTAAGATCCCATTTGAATTAACAATTGCGACCTACAAGTGCCTCTTTGTCAACCTATGACAGGGAGAGAATATTATCAGTGGCGACCTCCGTACTAAACAGTGGTCCAGACACTGAGAACCGTGCCCAAAGCATGTCTGCCGAAACATGGCTGCGCTAGGGTTTATATACACGTGGCAGCAATAAATGGACCAATAAGAAACGAGTTACTTGCTAAAGCTCCACCTGTTGTGCTAATGAGACAACTTTCTTCATGACTTCCCGATAAACGGACCAATAAGAAACAAGCTACGAGAATTCCGAAGCACCTGTGACACCAAACATACTAATGACCACAATATTATATCATAACTATACTTTGTTCATGACATTCCGACATTACACGCGGGTGCGCCACTCGTTGCATCGACGATACTCATAACCACAGATACTAGGAAATATACTAGCTCATGACCCTACGCCATATATAGAAGCATCGCTATTAATTTTTCAAGCTATCATATTGTAACATATCCATACCTAAATAAAGTCCAACATTACAGTATTTTTACAGGACAGCAATTTGAAGGTGAATTCAAATTAGTTGCATTTTCAGAAGTTAGAAGAACAGTTTAGAAGTTTTACAGCTTTATCAATACAATAACACATTTTTCAGTAGTTTTAAAAACATTCATATAGTTTAAAAAACAACAATCAGCAAAAGCATTTTAACCTTTAGTATTACTTATTTTTAGTACATTTCATTCATATGATACCCAGTAACACAAGTGGGAATCTTATATGACGGAGGAGGAACGTCCGTAGTGTTTTCAAAAAGAGTGACGTCAGTATTGCTGACGCCACAATTGTCGTTTCCGTGGTGGTGACTCATTTTGGTTCTTCTCAAAAAAAAACTTGGACAAGCACTTTTAAATTCCGTTTATTTAACGGGCAGCGTAACCATGTTCCAGAGAGGTCCGTACTGTGCGGCGATTGGCGTATGAATCGTGAATGCCTTATCGCCTATAGTACGGCCGTATTTATAGGGCTCGGCTTGTAGCAAAAATTTAATTTACTTTCTGTAACTCATAAAAAAAAGAAAGTAAATTAATAAAAAAAAATATATTGTTATGTATTTTTATTTTAGCACTTGCCCTGTGCTGGTTCTCACCCCCTTCCACCATTAATGTTTCCCAACTATCCAAAACTCCCAAAACCCCTCCCTCCCATTCTTTACATCAATCTTATAAGAAAACGGTTACCATACCCAGCA
>NJDC01004706.1:52809-86690 GCA_002245475.1 Calephelis virginiensis
TAATGTTACTGGACAACATATTAATGTGTCACTCCCATGACTGACATGATATTGGCAGAATCCGTACCAACGGGAAAGCCAAAAGAAAAGAAGAATAGAATAGAATAGAAGAAACATCAAATAAGCCCAAACACGATAGGATAATGTTGGCAATTTCAGGATTTCCTATAATCACATTCCTGTTCCGTCACTAGATCAAATCCATATCATAATAATCTACACATTCATGCAAAATTTAAACTCAACTGATATAATAAACTCTTATTTTAGATATTACTACAACTAAAGCCAATATGTTTTTTAAAGTTTGAGAAATAATCAAGTTTTTAGTCTTTCCTGGGAACTTCATACTGTTAATGTATGCAATAGTTACATTACTACTACGTAAACCTTGATAAATGCTTAAAAGGAAGCTGGGAAGGTTAATATTAGAAATCCAATTATTATTGAGTAAATAATTGTAATAATTAACTGCACTGCCATTGAGATTGAACTTGACATCTCACTTAAGCACATTTTTAATATAGTGATTTTGGTAAGTCAAATAATTTTATTTTCAAAAAGCGATATCTTGGGGAGTTTTCAGAATTTGTGATGTGGCTTAATGTGATTCTAATAGTCCTGCCTAAAATATATAAATTTCTTGGGGGCTTGCCTCCAAGTCACGATATAAATCATGGGGTAGTAAGTAACACAAATAAGGTTGCATATAATTACTTACTATCAACCAGAATTTGTAAACATAAAGAACTTGCGATAAGCATGCTTTATTACAGAATGTATTAAGTTCTAAATTTGGACTTCTCACAAATTTACTTAAAACTACCAATCTGCTTAAGAGGATAGCTGCATAATTCAGCAACATAATGTACCTGAGTATTCTTTCCATGCCTTGAATTGGCCATAGCGTTAGGCGCCGGGAGAGGCTTGTTCGCCCACACCGATTCTGCGGCCCGGACCGACCTCGTCTCCAACATGACAATTGGGGACCCTGCCTTCACACTAGTCGCCTCTCACTGATACATTGCGACCCACACTACTGCACTGCACCACTTTGCACCATTACACTTTCTCATACAAAAACTTCGACAGTCTATACCTGTAGCTGAGATTCTTTTAAGCAATAAAAACAGTAACGAATAGCGATTGTTTGATACAAGACGTGCGAAAATAGAATCGAAAGTTATTGACTAAGTAAAAGTATGCATCTTGAACGTGTCGCTGCCATGCTAACGAGTCAATATTATAATTCAGCTTTAATAAAAATTAGTCTTTGATTCTAATACGACTGTTTGTTAATCACACAGTTGAAACATTGTAAATTTTAATAAAAAAATCTGATCAGTCGGTAGGGCAGCGACGAATCAATAGACAAAAGAAAAGACTTATTTTTATTGGCCGATTAATAGTACCATAGACAATATTTATACTTTTTTTTGTTTAGTTTAACCTTTTTTTCTGGGATAGGCTTGGACCTTTTCGCCATGCTGCCACGTTTTCCGTATTAATTCATTCTTATACAGTCACTAGTCACTATTTACAAAGTAACGTCAGGGTCTTGAGTAAAGCGGTGGAAACTTTACATAACCTCACTTTGGGAGATTTAGCGGCAGCGAGGAAATTCACGATACACTAATTTCTTTATTATTATTTTTTTACGCCTCTGTGGTCTAGCGGTCCGGGTGTTGGACTTGACTGCATGAGGTCCTGGGTTTGAATCCCGGGTCGGCTAACATAAAGAAAATTGGATTTTTTAAATTCTCTAATTAAAAAAATGTTGGTCGGGATTGGAAATGTGCCCGGTTGGCGATAGGCTTGCCAACTATCACATTGTGGGACTGAGTGTCTTCGGCTAGTCGTGGGTGCCTTGGTTGTACCTATGCCTACCTCTTCGGGGATATGGGCGTGAAGAAGATACTAAATTCTTCGTGATTATTTCATTTGTGCACTTTCACTGAACAAAATCAAACTAATTCCCACCTAAATTAACTAATTTTACTCATAACTTACACTAAATTCAATAACTTTGTCACTATCAAATAAATCCTGACAACGGAATTAAAAAAAAATATTTTCTAACAAACTAAATAGCATAAAAATGGTAATGAAATAGAACATCATTTGTAGTTATCAGGTCACTAACCTGTGAGTACTAAGATAGAAGCGGCAACAGTGCGGTGCGAGTAGGTACCTACGTTACCGATGCGTCGTAATGTTTTGGCGCCATTCATGCTGAACAAAACAATCACACCAAATAAACACAGATCTCGAGATTTTTTTTATGAAATTATTAATAACACTTACTTGGTTAAATCACTTAGTTTAATATTAAATTTTTAGATTTTCAATATGTCCGCCATAGACTCGAACACATAAATTACATCGCCTTATAATGTTATTTCTCACTCTTGATAAAAGGTCGCCATTATTGGCCATATTCTTTAATTTGTCAAAAGATCTGATTATTCTGTTTTTTAAATCATCTACAGAATCGACTTCTGTACAATAAACATCTTTTTTAACATATCCCCACAAGAAAAAATCTAATGGCGTGAGGTCCAGTGACCTCGCAGGCCATCGCGATGGTCCATGACGGCCAATCCACTGCTGTCCAAACATTTGAGACAAACGCTCTCTGGCAGACACAGCAGGTGCTCCATCCAATTGGTACCACATTCGGCTATACACGTCCAACGAGAGCTAGTCCGTGTACTCCGTGACGGGTCCATTTAAAAGCTCTAGAAATTTTTGGGCATTTAAATTACCATCAATAAAACCGGCCCAATTATGGTATCTCTATGTATGCCAGGCCACATATTAACAGAAAATCGGTACTGGTGCGAAGTCTTCCGAGTTAAACATGGATTAATATTAGATCAGTGACGAAGATTTTGTCGATTCCATCAAACCATTTCTTGTAAATGTACTTTCGTCAGTCCACATCACATTGTACAGGAAGTCGGGGTTATCTGAATTTTTTCTTAAAATCCAATCGCAGAAGGCCTCTCTTACAGGCTTATCCCTGGGTAACAACGCCTGCACTTTTCTATACTTGAAAGGTATCAGTTTCTCACGTTTTAAAACTTGATGAATATTTTTTTGATTTACACGAAAATGGTGACCTGCCCTACGCAGGCTAGATGTTGTTGGGTTGCGTGAAAAATAATTTAAAATTTGTTTATCAAGGTTATGTCTTCGTGGAGGAGCACTATCTGAATGTGGGATTAACGGTTGATTCTCCCGTATTCTCTGGATAGCTTGAACAATAGTGCGGCTATTAGTAAGACACACACGGGTGTTTCCATACCTTTCTCTGTATGTCCCCAGTGCTAAAGCTGCGTTTCCGCGAGATTCCCCATAAATTAAAATCGTATCGGTGTACTCCGAAGCTGTATAATTGTAATGAGGCATTATAATAATTAATAACACAAACGAGCCTCTAAATTCACACAATTCACATAAAAATGTTACAAAGTACCTATTCTAAATATCGTGTCCTTATCACCATAAAACAAAGCGTCCTATTTAACACAGTTAATACCTTTTTACAAACATAAACAATGGCGGCACTTTGCTTTGCGCCGCCCGACACTACAAAGGCGGGGAAATTTAAACGTGTGCGCTTAAGAATTAGCAATAACACTTGCAACGTCACAGGATCTCGGTGACACACTGACCCACTGACCTACTTAAATAAATAGGCGCAGGATTCGACAAGAAAGTGAAATAAAAACAAAGGAACCTAGATTGGTCCCTTTCGCATATACTCAATTTTGAATTGTTAGAAACGTGCGTAATTGAAAGAATACATTATTTCCGCAGGTTTTCTACTATTCTGCCGTCCTTTATGACTCTTATCGCTTCGATATAAAGTTTATTATGCAAAAATTTACATCTGCAAATAAAATGTACATGTCTCTTAAAGAGGTGAGCTGGCAACATGTGATTTATCTTTACCGATGCGGCGGTCTGTCTGTGATAGCTTAGTAACAAGTACAGTATGTAGAAAATGTTGAAAATGAAAATTAATTTCACGTGACTTAACCACTGGATATATTTGAAAGATTTTTTTTATGCGGACTGGCACCGATATTAGGAACACGAAGTTTAATTTAATGTCGTATTGTCATCTCCACTTTGTATATTTCTTATACAGACATTAGTCACATGTCTTCTGTATCAATTATTTCTTAGACAGTCATTAGTCACTGTTTACAAAGTCACGTCAGAGTCTTGAGTAAAGCGGGGGTCACTTTACACAAGTTCACTATGGGAGATTTGGCAGCAGCGAGGAAATTCACGACACACTAATTTCTTCATGATTATTTCACTTGTGCACTTTCACTGTACAAAATTAAACTGATTCCCACCTAAATCAACTAATTTTACTCATAATTTACCCTAAATTCAATAAAAAAATTACGACCATCTTCATTCACGATAGCACTAAAACTCAAAGAGTATATAAATACTACGTAATAAGAAGCGGGACTTCCATAGATACATAGCCACCCGAATTTTATATGAAGTTTACTTGAAAAGGTATAACCCGTATAATTTGAAAGTAAGACTAAAGGCATTCAGATATAAGGCAACTAGTGACATATAATTTGGGCGAATAAAAAACATAGCAAACTTATTTTTTTCATTTTTTATATGAAAGTTGCATTTAACTGCTCATACTTTCATTTTTTTTAACATTATATAATAATATTGTCCTTTTCTGGTATCGGCTAAGACCTTTAAGCCATACTGTACTATACTGAATTATAGCAACTGATTTATATACAACAAATACAGTATACAAAAGTATATTACATCAATTTCACTTCAATTAACATAATTAATTTATAGAGTTGGTATGAGGAGCAACAAGTATTCTGTCTTCTTAATATTCTGAAATCTTATAATAACCCTTATCCGCCTCATGATACGTAAAAGTATTTATATACTCTTTGATAGTCTTGATGGCAGTAGGTTGATGGTTCTGCTGTCGTTGTCACTTGTCACTTGTAACTTGTAAGTAGTGATGTGCCGACTCGGGTTAAATTTAACTCGAGTCAAGTCGAGTTAAAATTTCAGTAACTCGAATTGAACTCGAGTTAACTCGATTTTATTAGAATGACGTTCAATAATGTTTTTCTTCATTTTGGTTAGTTTTAAAAACTCGTTTGTTTCTTAACGAATAAAATGTGACAGAAAAATGTTTTAAGTTAAAATTTCAGTAACTCGAATTGAACTCGAGTTAACTCGATTTTATTAGAATGATGTTCAATAATGTTTTTCTTCATTTTGGTTAGTTTTAAAAACTCGTTTGTTTCTTAACGAATCAAATGTGACATAAAAATGTTTTCTAAAATAAATATAAATACTATAACAACTCTAACCTCGCTACTCTGCACACGTTTCATGGTGGCGGAGTTGTTTTGAAGTTATACTTCTTTAGGCGCGTTATAAAAAAAGACAGGCCAAGTGCGAGTTGGACTCGCGCACGAAGGGTTCCGTACTATAATCTATATTAGAAAATCACATTTGATGTATGGGAGCCCTTCTTTAGTATTTGCTTTATTGTTATTTAATTATTTATTTCGAAAGGCAATATACAAGTAAATATTCCTTGGAAATTTGAAGTGTCTACCTGTTACCTTTTTTAACATTGAACAAAAAATCCGAAAAAACACGTTTATTGTATATATATATATATTTTTAAATTTTTAGTACTTGTCATAGCAGCAACAGAAATAAATAATTTATTTAAAAAATCAGCTTTCTAGCTGTCACGGTTTATGAGATACAGCCTAGAGACAGACAGACAGCGGAGGCTTAGTAATAGGGTCCGTTTTTACAATTGGGGTACGGAACCCTAAAAAGGCTTTTAAGATCCATTACACATAAGTTGCTATCAATCAATTATTAATTTGCGTAAAATGTGGTACAAGTATCATTGCTGCTTTATGTTTCATTGTTTGCTAATAGTTCTTCACATTTTGGTCAATAATTCGACATGCAAAATAAGTTAAAATATGAAATAAGATTACAATCATTTAAATAGTTAAAAAACAATTTGAAGTTAAAAATATATTTCGACTCCATCTCCTGTATCTGTTTAAATATCTATAAAAATAAAACTAATTAAATAAAAAAATATTGATAGCAAAATCTTTTTAAACCCTGGTTAGTTTTCACGTTATGCCTGAACATACAGACAGACAGACAAAATTTTTTTAATCACATATTTGGGTTTGGTATCGATCCAGTAACACGATTGTTGCCTGCTATTTATTTTTTTAATATTTTCATTGTACAGAATTGACCCTTCTACAGATTTATTATATGTATAGATTTGGCAGACGTTACAATATGAAATTGCAGTAAAGAGCAAAATTTTAAGATACGCGCTTACAGATACTAAGATGCGCCAGCATCACACGTGATTTAATTATATACAAGTGCGATTGATATATTTTTCGTTACAGATATTTTCAAGCAGGTATAACTCACGCGCATACATAAATATACCTACACACGCATTTTTATTAAAATCGACCTCAAAACCATTCATTATATGTATTATTTATTTTTGACATTTTTAATGGGTATTTTTATTTATTTAAAAAAATTTACATCAATTCTCAAGAACGCTAGTTATATTTAGCATTCTTAACAAAATAATATCAGTCTAACTTGATAAAGTCGAAGCATGGAATGCTAATAATTATTATACAGTTATCACAAAATATATTTTAGGTATTTCAAATCGAGTCACAGATAAGTCAACTCGACTTGACTCGAGCTAGACCTAACTCGAGTTGACACATCACTAGTACTAAGTTTCAATTGTCACCACTTGTGTTTGCATGCTACGTTTCGTAGTTAAATTCAGTTATTTTTATTTATACAAAATTGTGTTAATACTGTAATTCAAGCCGAATGTGTGACATTTGAATAGTATGTCGGATTCGGAGGGTAGTAATTACTCCGGAAGTGGTTCAGGCAGTGTTGTATCGAATAGGTCACGGAGGAGCGCCGTGTCCAATCATTCTGCAAGATCAAGATCTCATTCTGTCTCCAGATCCCGGTCACGATCCCAGTCGGGGAGTCGGAGTCCATCTCGCAGTCCTTCACGATCGCGGTCGAGATCAAAGTCTCGATCTCGATCAAGGTGATTCTTGATTGCTATTTAGATATTCTTGTGATTTTGTGATGGAAATTCAGTCATGGTTTATAATCGACAGGAGTCGCTCCGCCGGTTCTAATCGCAGTAGAAACAGAGATGATGAAGCCAAAGAAGCATCCGGTGATGAAGAAGTGGAGGTAAGTGCTTAAAAATTTGTACTGAGTAGAGTATACAAATCAGTACACTACAAAATTATATTAAATATATACATGATCCCATTGGAATATTTAAGAACAGAATTATGTTAGTATTTTTACTTACTTTTTTTCTACTTTACTTATTCAACCTCTTGTTAAGGTAGATTGTCCAGGGTTTGATTCATACTGTTCTCTGCATTCTTCTTTTTACATTGTCTTTGTGCTTTCCATCCCTACTTAAATTACGAACAAGATAAACAATTATATTTAGTTTTTCCAGCATTACATTGTAGACAAATATGTATATATAAACCTAACTGAAACTCTTATATCCAAATAAAAAAATTTAATTTGCAATTTTCCGCCAAAAAAAAGTATACATATTATGGCGTAACAAAACAGGCAAAATAGTGCGCTGATAATGAATTGGACTTACCGGAAGCTAAAACTCCCAAATATATCCAGCTCCACACAAGACACACCATTAAACTGTTTTGTTAGCTACTAAAAACTCAACGTACGTTTCACTTCGTAACCGAAGCATCATCAGTAGAATTCGACTGCTCTCTACGAATGTGTCTGCTCGACCTTTTTAGCAGTGTATGTATTGTTAGTGCTAATAAAACAGGTTAGTGGTGTGTCTTGTGTAGAGCTGGAAATAATTTTGAGTTTTAGCTTCCGGTAAGTCCAATTCATTATCAGCGCACTATTTTGCCTGTATACATTTTTTGGTGGAAAATTGCAAATTAAATAATTTTATTTGGATTTAAGTATGGATTTCCGCAAAGTAATGCCTCCTTCTATCAATTTTCTGAAACTCTTTTGTTTATGTTAATTCTGGCTATTTCTTTGTCAAATACTGTTACTTTGGTTACCTACTTTCCTCATAATACTTCTTTTAATTTTTTGTTCTGTATTTTTTTCGTAATATTAAATCTACTCTATGATTTTCATTGATTTTAGGAAAAAATAATTACTTTTTAACCACTTTTATGACAAATTTTGGCGCCATCGAGAGAGAAGATGGTCGAAGTTTTTTCATAATTGTTTTGGGTCGATATTGATTGAAATTAGTCAATTTTGGTGTCATTTTGTACAATTTTGTTTAGTGAAAGAGCACAAATGAAATAATGAAGAAATTAGCATATCATGTATTTCCTCGTTGCCGCCAAATCTCATTACATAAGCTTGAGTAATGAGGCCACCGATTTTCCCAAGAGCCTGACATGACTTATGACTTATGACTGATGACTGATTAAAATTGATTAATATTGATATAAAATTTGTTGCAAATTTCTACTTGACTAATGGCAAAATACTAACAGATAGGCCAAAACCTAAAAAAAGAAAAAACTACTTGTATGTTTTGATGGATAGAATTAAACAAGTTTTGTTGAGGCGGGCTTTGTTGATGTTTTTAATCTAAACAAAATGTGTAAATTGCATCATATTTTTATGTATGTTTCTCAAATATTATTATTTCGCTTGAAATGTTTCATAATCAATAACATCTTTAGTGTATCTCTATAAAATATATTTTGATTTCTTTTCTTTTGATTAAAGATGGAAAACGTCTGATTTGTTTTCAGTGACCTTACAATACTCTCACGGAATGAAATTGCATAACAAAAACCGTAGAAGAAATTTTGAATTCAGACATGTATCTAAACTACCAAAAAAATTTTTGTTACTGTGTCAATTACACCATGTATTTAGTGTGACATTAAAGTACCAGCCAAATTTTGAGAAAGAATTTGGAATCGGTTACACTTTGAATCTATGAAGTAATTAAAAATTATAAAAAAAAACAATTGATATTATTTACTAGCTGCTACCCGCGGCTTCGCCCGCGTAGTCTATTTATTTAATATTTAACTCTTGAACGCCACCCGTTTTCGGTGCACCTGGGCGTGGCTCATCAAATACCGACGTGTGGCCACGAGCAAACTCGTTGAACCAATTTTTGATGGTCGCCATTGAAGGAGAAGAGTCACCGTACACAGCATCCAAGCGCTCTTTGATTTCGCTGCGTGTTTTCCCTTCCAAAAACAAGAATCTAATCACCGAACGATATTGTTCTTTTTCCATTTTTGCAAAACCGACCGACACGTTCGTTTCCAAAGGCTGTCAAAACAAAACAAATGAAGGGAAAAGACTGAAAACTACTTGATAGACTTCAAAAAGTATTTACTGCACAATAGTAAAACTTTTTTGTAACAACAACGCCATGGGGCGATGAGGCTAAGTAATTATTGAAGGCCCCTCGTAAATATATGCCTAGCTTACATTCCTTCTCCGGTAACCGCAAACAATATGAATAAATTTCTTGATAGTGTAACTTGTGTAATGAGCTGCACACCAGCAAGTGCTACTAATTTATTGGTAGGTGATTTTAATTTAAGCAGCATTACCTGGGCGAAAGATGTAAATACAAATGCTATAGTTCCATCGTCTTCTCGCAATGAAATTAACAATTTGTTTCTTGATAATATGGCTTACAATAATTTATCCCAATGTAATATTGATTGAAATGTGCATAACAAAGTTCTTGATTTGGTTTTTACTAATAAACGTCATAACGTTACAGTCACTAGGTTAGAGCAACTTCTTATACCTATAGATTTACATCATTCAGCTTTAAAGATCAAACTCAACTTTGCTTTAAATTCTTGCATTAAGCCAAAAAATAATTTATCGTTAAACTTTGCTAAATGTGATTATGTCCTGATTTTGCCTCTGCTTACCTCATCAGGGATATGGGTGTGTAGATACTTTTTTTATAATATATTTTGTTCATTTACATTTTGTTTAAAACACTTATTCCCTCAAATTGAGGCCCCCAGTGACGCCCCGTTGAGTATCCTCATTGGGCCTCCCAAATGTTGGCAATATATGCAGTTTTTTTGCAAATTACTTGATAATTTGTCAAAATGTCTAGCAAACCTCTTTAAATATGAATCCCTTGTTTGCAACTCTCTAAATCAAAACCATCCCACTTGTGGTACCGGGAGCCGGTAATCGACAGACAGGGGTTAGATAAGACGATTATTTGAAAAATAGGGCATTTCTCTGAATCTTATTGGTATTGTGCAAGATTCTAATGTAAATGTTTATCTAATAAGAACATGTCATACAATTTAAATTGATTGCTTTTACTGTTATAATTAACTGAAGCTATATTCTGAGATTCAAAGTGCATAGCCAAATTTTCACCACTTTTTAGGCTTAGAATAAAAAACAAAACAACTGGTGAAGCTTATCTCGAGTTTTATTTATGTTAAAGTATTGTTGTGATTCAATAAAAATTGAACACCACATGTTCCCATAAATTATTTTCACAGCACACATTTATCTTATGGTGCAAAAAATGGACCCACTCAAAGGCAACATAAGTGGGGTTTCACATTTCAATTTTTCAAAAATTATTCATAGTATTGAGTACAAAGATCATTTGTTTATAGGAATATCATCATTCCTACTTTAGAGTAGAAGTTTTAGTGCTATAGGGTTGTTTCGCCAATTCGCGTCCACTTAGTGGAGTTTGCAGGTTTGAGGTAAAATATAAAAATGTTCTAGATCTAGTTTTGAATTAACTAATATTGTAGCCCAGCCGTAGTATAGTCTATTTTAAGGTGAAGCTAAGTTTTAGCCAAAATATCGAGTGATTTTTTTTAAAATTAAATTAAATTAAAATAATCGAAATAGCGTTAAGCAGTTAGCGTCCACAAAATCCAGATCGCGTCCACCCATGGACCCGTTTTGCGTCCACCAACTTATAAAGGGGTTAAGGGGAGATTTTATTAAGAAAATTTATAGAAATGTTGGGTTTTAATATCGAGTACCAAGTGTCACTAGCTTCCATCACATTCATTACTTTTTTCATAAAAAGAAGCTGGTTGTGGAGACTGTGATGGCAATAGTTGGCCCTGGGTTAAATTGCCCATGGAATGTCAACTTAGGTCTTCCCGGGTAACTACGTATGTCCATCCAATTTCGCAATGTACGTCTGTACTGGCAATCTATCATTTGCCATTCTTATAATATGAACCAAACAACAGAACATGCTCTTACTCATTATTGTAACAAAATGCTTATTTTTAATCTAACTCTTTCTCTGATCTTATTGTTACGATTGCCGTCAATCAAACTATCCCTGCAAAAAGCACTACCGGGATAAACAAATTCATTTGTTTGTTCCAGCGGTACTATGTCTACTAAAACTCTTGAATACGTTCTGACTACATCTCTTTCATGTGCTATTATGGTTTCATTTGCATTCAAATATAGATACGCCGTTTTCTTTCCAATCGTCATTCATTAGTTCATTACTGTTTACAGCTCAGATGATTTGGAGCCTAAAATTACATCATCAATAGCTTATAACAGGCAGGTCACCACTAGGACGTATAATTTTTCTTTTTTTCGCATCCACAATATCTTAATTTAAGAATACAGACATTTTAAAATCTTCAAAAGATTTTGTTAGATCGAGCATGTCAATTTTACAAAAATTTTTAGTTTCTTTCAATTTTTTTCCTAACTATTTTTACCTATCGAGTTCCCTCTTTCGTTCTTGATATTCTCTTTATTTTATTAATTTCTTAAAACATCGTCATCGGGAGAGAACATGTGCCCGGTTGGCAATAGGTTTGCCATCTATCACATTGTGGAACTAAGTATCTTAGGCTAATCGTGCGTGATTTAGTTGCACCTTTGTCAACTTCTTTGTCTTTATGTAATTAAAATTTAACATACAGCTGTTTGTGTATAAGTGGAAGAAGGCAGAAACAGTTTAATGCGCTTGTTCCCTTCCGGAGTGGTGGTGGGTAACTACTAGTCCCGATGGGATTATACAATACACTCTACCAACTACCACCTATCTAAAACTTTATGATTTAATTTTATAAAATAGTTACTTAAGACTTAGTATTTAAATAAACAAGTGGACGCAAACTGGTATATAGTATAATCCGTCCATCCAGTTTGCGTCCAGCTAAATTTCGACATCTATATCTATTTCTATTACCATAATTATGTGGATGGAAATTGGCTATTTTAATAAGTATAATAATAATGGTAAAAACAAAATAAAACTCCATGCTTATAACATATTTCTTAATATTAAAATAAAGGATCAAGTTAGAAATAGTAAGATGAGTTCGCGTCCACCCTGGACGCAAACTGGCTAAATCGTAAAATTAGTATACCAGTTAGCGTCCACCTCATTTTAACTTTAAAAAATAGAATATTGAATCAAAATCATCATTATTTTTATTCTTTTATTCATTTTCAAGGTCTAGGAACTAATACAATCTTTAATTAAACTTCAAACATTGAAAAATTACGTATGAAACGCGCGCCAGTTCACTATTTTTTTACTAAAATTATAGCTATTTACACAACTTTTTTGTATAGCTAAGATTCATTATTTTTTTAAACAGGAAAAATTATGCGAACAGTTCTTTTGTCTGTGTATGTGTGCTTCTAATATATTGTATTATAGACAGAAACGACTTTTCATTTCCCTAGTTTGTTAGTACACTTATTTTTAAGAGTTTTTTAAACGGTGTCCGCGAAATGGACGCGTCCACCCGATCAGGCGAACATACCCTATTTGTTATATTGTGAATAAAATTGGAACAAAAATGGTACTTGAGATCAAGTGCCTAAATTAGTGCTTATAAAAACTCGGAGGTTTTGGTTAATACCTATTTGCGATTGAAAAAACAAATGGTATTCTAAAATAAACATAGAATTAAGTATTCAATTAAACAAAAATATTAAACTGTTTCTAAGAAATATTTTGAATATCATGCTGAGAAACATATTTAATGAAAAACAAACATTTAGGCCTTACAATTTAAAAAAAGTATGAGTTTTACAAAAAAAACTTAATGTGATTTGTAAAGTCAGACAAAAAATTTAATAGTACTTATATATATTTAGTAAATAGTATACTTTACAATTAAATCAAAATATACGTATACACACATATAACCTAGTACGAAAAAATCAGATATCGGATCTATATTATAACTGTTAGCTTACAATAAATTATCATAGCCCTGAACATAGCAAAAGATGCTAAAAAATATATTCAGTGAAACAGTGCAAGTGTGTATATAAAAATTATATAATGCATTTTGTGGTGCAAAATCAAAGAATTTTGTTGCCACAAATCTTGACTTTTTCGTTAAATTTGCTCTCTTAATCGCCGCATAACTCTCTAATAACATTCTTTATTTACTTTTTGACCTTCCGAAAATATATTTCTGAGTTCATTGCATGTCGAATTCGTAAACCCACGTCTCGACACCAGTGACAACACGTTTCATGAAATTTTTGTCGGAATTAACTCGTTCTAGCTTGTCATCAGCTATTCTCATGCGATTTTTTGGAGAAAATTCAAGTCTTTTAGAACTAGCGAAACGTCAATATGTTTCATACCCAAATGATTAGTTAAAATGATACGGATTTACTCGTGAGATACAGAAAATATGGCGGCTATCTCTCTCAAAATTTAATGAGGATTTTGAGTCACTGTTTCTTTCACTTTTGCGAAGTTAACTTCAGTAGCGGATAGAATAGAATAGATTTTTTGTATTCATATACACCTTACAGGGGGCACTTGTACGAGTCTATATAATACTAAAAATTACCACCGGATGGAAACGCGGTCACACAAGAAACTCAGCGGACTTGTCTTTTTTTACAAATACAATTTTTTGTACTAATTAATTATCATCCATCCTTTCATCATCCATTTCCATTCTGTCATCATCCGTTGATGGCCTACCAGAGTGAGGCAAATCTTTCATCACATCTGGACCGTCTTTGTAAGCTTTAATCCGCTCAGAAGCATGAGTTTTTGATAAAGTCAATTCACTGTAAGCCTTTTGTAACATTTTCAAAGTTTAAGATAAAGTCGTTTGTTCAATATTTTTGTCCATTATGAAATTCGCAAAACACACTAAATATGATATAACAAAAGCAACACTGTATTTAATATGCAAATGCAATATGCATTATTTAACAAATGCAACTCAAACTCCTCAAAAATGCAAGATGAAAAACATTTGCGCCAATCTAACAACAAAATAAAATATTTTAATTCAAAACCCTAAAAAATAGTCAATTGCAATTCTCAATACTTTTTTGACCAAATGTAAGTAAGACATTTATACTTTACCTCGCAAGTTTCAGTTTAGTTACTTTCAATTTTTCATTTCGCTTGCTTATATCTCCACGGCTTAAATTCGTTCTAACGTAATCCTTACGCGTTGCTGAGAACATCAGGTGCCAAATATCTCGATCATTGGAGATTTCTACATTCATTACACTTTCGATACAAACACACTGGCTTAGGAAAATCTTGAGTCTTGACACTTCACTGAATGACAACAATTCGCATTGTATATCTGCTTTGTCAATCTTTCATCTGTCGTTATTTTAATATAACCCAAATAATGGAACATTCCCTTTCTCATTTGAACACACAACACTTCCTTTTTCAATCCTACTCTTTCTCTGATCTTACTGTTAGTATCTTTATGCAATCAGCGAGGGTTACACTACAGATTTTCTGTAGCCCTCTCATTTTAACCGCAGGTATCCTACTCTAATTTCTGACATAGGTCCCTAATTACCGCTTGCGACTACTATGTTAAGGTAAGCAGAATTAATCAAAGTGAGTCTAGCACCCTGTCTCAAAATCTTACTTTTATATAGCTTATCAAGAGCTCCATTCACACTCTTCCCTGCACATACTTTTCTTTCTATATCCATGGTGTACCTTCCCTCCCTGCTACCATCACTACTGGATCCAGCACTACATCATTAAACTTGAATACCTTCGTTGTGGCTACGTCTCTTTGAAACACCATTACATTGGTTTTCTTCACATTTGTTTGTAGCCTGCATTGGTATACTCGGCGTTGACATTTCGAGTGATATTCCATTTCGTGGTCATCTGCAGGAGAAGGTTAAAATAGCGTCTAAAAATCTTGGTGTGATCAGTAAAGCGAGACAGTATTTCAAGCCGACCCGTCGCTTACAACTATACAAAGCGCAAATTCGGCTTCATATGGAGTACTGTTCTCAACCCTTGACAGGGGCTCCACAGTACAGCTCCTTTGATTTGACCGAATTCAGCATAGAACAACTCGAATTGTCAATGGCCGATCAATTACCAATCCGATTGATTTCTTGGCGTTGCATAGAAATGTTGAGTCATTCAGTGTTTTCTACCGAATCTATCGTGGGAAATGTTCTGTGGAGAGACTAAGGAACGTTCAACAAAAGAGCGTACTCCTGATGTTGCGGATGTCGTGACCCACTTGCTCGTTTGCCTCCTCTGGTAAAACAAAAAAAAAAATCTTAAAATATTCTATGTTATTTATAATTATTATTTATTTGCATACAATAGGGTAACAATTGAGGTTTTATAATTTAAATACAGATCTATATCAATTGGGCTACAATCTAGCATGCAATTAGGATTTATGTAATTGGTTAGTTTCTATGAGGTATAAATTTGAACAAGAATTAATATAATATTCTTAACAGGTGTAAGTTAATTAAAAACTGACATAAAATATCATTAATATATTTACTATATTCTCTTTTAAATTGAAATGCGAAGAAAACCAAAGTAACACCAACCAAACCAAAACAAAGTAACCACACTTTGGTTTTACTCACATTCAAATGTAAAACTCTTACTTTACAATCAGTGTTTGCAGCTCAGATGGTGTGGAGCCTAAAAGCACCGCATCTTTTGCATGAAGCAGGCAGTTCACCACTTGGTCAGATACACATTCCTACATTCATTGATCTTAACCTTTGTAGCCATTCATTGGAGTCCAAACCCTTGGTTTTAACAACATGCAAGGTTACAATAAAAATAAAAAACAATGTGTTTTTCCCAGGATGAACAAGAACCAGAAGGAGAAGATTTAGTAGATTCGGAAGAATATGATGAGGATGAAGATGAAGAAAGAAGAAGGAAGAAAAGGAAGAAAAAGGATAGTCGATATGGAGGCTTTATTATTGACGAGGCAGAGGTGAGTAAAGCAATAATTTTTAAAGTTTTTACATGAAAATATAACCTTATTATTTTTTATTAAGCTACTTTTCTTATTTTTGCTGTTTAGGTTGATGATGAGGTTGACGAAGATGATGAATGGGAAGAAGGTGCCCAAGAAATGGGTATTGTTGGTAATGAAGTCGATGAAATTGGACCTACAGCCAGAGAAATTGAAGGTCGTCGGCGAGGTACTAATTTGTGGGACTCTCAAAAGGCAGAAGATATTGAAGAGTACCTTCGTAACAAATATTCAGATGAATCTGTTGCACTTCGGCACTTTGGAGAGGGTGGCGAAGAAATGTCTGATGAAATCACCCAACAGACTCTTTTACCAGGAATCAAAGACCCAAATTTATGGATGGTAAAATGTAAAATTGGTGAGGAAAAGGCAACAGTGCTTCTTCTAATGAGGAAATTCATCACTTACCAATTTTCAGAGGAACCTTTCCAAATCAAGTCAGTAGTTGCACCAGAAGGTGTTAAAGGATATATTTATATCGAAGCTTACAAACAGACCCACGTTAAATCAATTATCGACAATGTTGGTAATCTCCGTATGGGCGCAAGAAAACAGGATATGGTTCCTATAAAAGAAATGACTGATGTTTTAAGAGTAGTAAAGGAACAGTCGGGCTTAAAACCTAAACAATGGGTGAGGTTAAAGAGAGGTTTATATAAGGATGATATTGCTCAAGTTGATTATGTGGACCTAGCCCAAAATCAGGTACACCTGAAATTACTTCCCAGAATAGATTACACTAGACTTCGAGGTGCTCTAAGAACAATGCAAAGTGAAAACGAGGCAGCGAAACGAAAAAAAAAGAGGCGACCAGCCGCTAAACCATTCGACCCCGAAGCTATACGTGCCATCGGTGGTGAAGTCACCTCCGATGGTGACTTTTTGATATTTGAAGGAAACAGATATTCACGCAAAGGTTTTCTATACAAAAATTTTACAATGTCTGCAATTTTGGCTGAAGGAGTTAAACCTACATTGTCTGAACTCGAGAGATTTGAAGAGCAACCAGAAGGTATTGATATTGAACTTGCAGCTCCAGCTAAAGATGATCCCACAAGCCTTCATTCATTTTCTATGGGTGACAATGTAGAAGTTTGTACTGGTGATTTAGCTAATTTACAAGCTAGAATTATTGCAATTGATGGTTCTATGATAACAGTGATGCCGAAGCACGATGCTCTAAAAGACCCTCTCGTTTTTAAGCCAAATGAACTGCGAAAATATTTTAAGCAAGGTGATCATGTGAAGGTGTTGGCGGGGAGGTACGAAGGGGACACGGGTCTTATAGTCAGAGTCGAACCACACAGAGTCGTACTTGTATCGGACCTCACTATGCACGAGTTAGAAGTGCTACCGAGAGATCTTCAACTGTGTTCCGATATGGCGACAGGTGTAGATTCTTTGGGTCAATTTCAATGGGGAGACATGGTGCAGTTGGATCCACAAACCGTAGGAGTGATAGTTCGCCTCGAAAAAGAGAACTTCCACGTTTTGGGTATGCAAGGCAAAGTCATCGAGTGCAAACCTCAGGCCTTGCAGAAACGAAGGGAAAACCGGTTCACTAAAGCTCTCGATTCAGAGGGCAGTACCATACAGAAGAAAGATATGGTAAAAGTGATCGACGGTCCGCACGCAGGCAGGGACGGTGAAATAAAGCACTTGTACCGGAACTTCGCGTTTCTGCAGTCTCGGATGTATTTGGACAACGGCGGTATATTCGTGTGCAAGACTCGTCACCTTCAGCTGGCGGGCGGGGCGAAGGCCTCGAACGCGGCCGCGGGCATCGCGCTGGGGTTCATGTCGCCGCGGATACAGTCGCCGGCCCACGGCATGCGCGGCCGGGGGGGCATGCGGGGCCGAGGGGGGCGCGGGGGGGCTCAGCGGGACCGAGACCTCGTGGGACAGACCATCAAGGTATTCACGAATTCGAATGTAGCAATATGTATCATTTTGCGCTTTTATTGGCACACAGTCGATGTTGAGAGATAATCGTGGCCTCTACACACCATAGAAGTTGTAGGCATGTCGCCGTCTTTTGGTCAAGGTGTTAGGTCGATAATTTTGCAAGTTTGCCGGCCGCACCCTCTGGACCGGAACATGACACTGTAATTATGGCGGCATCAACAGGTAAGACGGTGGATTTCTACCCGAACGAGTTTCAGCACGCCAAGCGACCACCAGCGATCTCGCCGCTGATGGCCCATTTAACCTTCGCTACCTTTTCACGACATAAGAATTGGGCTCTCGAATACATCTGTAAGTACGTAACAAACTCTCGGCCGCAGATCACCGTGGGCCCGTACAAAGGCAACGTGGGCATAGTGAAGACGGCGAACGGCAGCACGGCCCGCGTGGAGCTGCACACGATGTGCCAGACCATCTCGGTGGACCGCGGACACCTCGCCCCCGCCGGCGGCGGCGCGCGGCCCGGCTCGCTCTCGGCCTACGGGCGCACGCCGCGCGCGCTCGGCAGCGCCACACCCACCTACCGCGACGGGTTCAAGACGCCGCTGCAGGGCGCCGCCACGCCGTTGTACGAGGGGGGCCGCACGCCGCACTACGGGGCCGGCACGCCGGCGCACGAGGGCGCCCGCACGCCGCACGCCGCCTGGGACGCGGCCGCCACGCCCCGCCCGGACCCCGACTACGACTACCCCGCCCCGCTCACGCCGCAGACCCCCGCCACCATGTACGGCTCCGAGCACACCTACTCGCCCTACCGCGCCAGCCCCGAGCCCGACGATGCAGGTAAGTCACGAGACTAATTAAACTGGATTATGTATTATTACCAACCTTTTATTCAGTTTCTTTTTTATTGTACGCATGTTCAGAACAAAGTTGGGCATAATCAACTACTTTACATCAATCATAATTACTTCTTATCTTGATTGAAGATTACGTTATGTAATCGCAATCCTTAATCATTAATCTGATTACATTTTGCCTAACTCTGGTTCAAAATGTAAGCGCCAGTTTGACTTTGAATGTGCAAATATTTCTGAGGAGGAGAGGATTGAAAGGCTGGTAAATTGAGAATTTTCTGTTCCTTCGATGCCGACTGCGTCGTCAACCTCAACAATTCCTGTCTCTTAGATTCGATACCATTTTGAACGAATCATGAGATATGAAACTGCAATTGTCCACCCTAGCTATGATTAAGGAAGATATGAATTTTAATAAAAAAAATATTAAATACCTTTCAGACCTTACACGATTTTTTCCATTTTTAACTATTTTACCGTAGATCCTGATCTAATTCGAAATTTGGATTTCCTGAGAGTGTAAAATGAGCTTTCTGTTGTTACTAAAACTGTCAGTGTTACGAAGGTGGATTGAAAAGTATTCGACCTGACACAGATCCATTCAATTCTAAAAATCAAATCCACCCACATTATATTTTAGTTCAGTTCATTGTGTGAAGTTCGAAACGTGTCCAATAATTTGTTGCGATTTTATATATTTTTTAATTAACAAAGCAATCGGACATACTTTCTGCAAATCGAGCAGCGTGCCGTCACCAAGTACCTCCATAATAAGAGCTATCACCTAAAGCTATCCATGATGATATGGTCAGTACATTAGGGGATCCTGCTCTGTCTTATTCATCTGTCAAAAAATGGATAGCAGAATTCAAGCGTGGTAGAGAGAGTGTGAAAGATGAACCTAGATCTGGATGGCCGTCAACGTCCACTACTGACGAAAATATAAAAAAGACCGTTGATTAAAAATTAGAGCGATATATCATAGTCAACGAATTGGGTTTCCATAAAGTGTCTGCGAGATGGGTCTTGCGACTGCTTTCAGTTGAACAAAAAAGGACGCAATTAACTTTTGAATCGTTTTGAATGTTTTTTTGAATCGTTTTGTTACAATGGACGTAATCTGGAATTACTGTATGCCAGAAACAAAAAAAACAATCGAAACAGTGGAGAAGACTCGGTTCATTCGGTTCAAAAAGGCGATTTTATCGCCAAATAAGGTGATAGCTTCAGTATTCTGGGACTTGAAGGGTGTGATTACGATTGATTATTTTGAAAGGGATTAGACTATATACTCGGATCACTACTTTGTCCTATTACGGCGCTTACGAGAGGAAATAATTGAAAAACGTCCAGAAATGTTCAGAAGAAAAGTCCTGTTTCATCAATATTACGCACGTGTTCGCACGTCTTTGCAATTAATGGCTGAAATCTTTTTGTGGCTTTGAACTATTACCGCAGCTGCTTTATTCACTTGATTCGACATCTCGCCCCCGTTAGACTTCTTTCTGTTCCTTAACCTGAAAAAGCAAAAGGGAGGTCAAAGATTTTCGACAAACGACGAGGTCAAAACAGGACCAGACGCATATTTTGACTCTAAGGAAGAATCATTTTTTGTCAACGGTGAAAGATTTTCGACAATTGACGAGGTCAAAACAGGACCAGATGCATATTTTGACTCTAAGGAAGAATCATTTTTTGTCAACGGTCACATGCTTTGAATGGGAGATGGCAAAAGTGCATCGAACTTGATGGCGATTATGTATAAAAATATAAGATTTAGTATGTGTTTATTTTCTGGTTTAGGCCTTTTCAATCTATCCTCGTAATGAATTTATTAAACACCCAAAACGCTTGCCCCTTCTGGGAAGCGGTTGGCCGGTAGTGTTAGGCGTGTAAGCTTAGCCTCTCGAACACGGGGCAGACCTTTTTGTCAGAGACGGTTACGCCGCGTTGGTCTTATCTCTCTACGTTATGTATAAATAAAAATTTCTCGCCACGATAATCTCAAAGCTATTAAACCGATTTGGGTAAACGTTTTGGGCCAACCAAATCGTTCAGAATAACGAGCAGTATGTGTGTGGCGCGCAGGGTCGAGCGGTGTGTCGGGCGGGGCGGGTGTGGCGGGCGAGGGCGAGGGCGTGTCGCTGGCGGGCGGGTGCGTGGTGCGCGTGCGGCCCTCGGCGGAGGCGGCCCTGCGCGGCCAGCTGGGGGTGGTGCGGACCGCCCCCGCGTCCTCCCCCGCCGGGGGCGCCCCGCCCGCCGCCGCCGTGTTCCTGCCGCGGGACGACACGACGCTCACGCTGCCGCTGGCGCTCCTGGAGCCCGTGCCGCCCGCCAGCGGGGACCGCGTCCGGGTACGTAACACAATGCTTACATGCTGAACTCACTATAAAAGTCCTGCTAATGCAAAAGGTTGAATCAAATCTAACACTTTTCAGCTATGACATGAAAATTGATGTATCAGTTTCTAGTAGGCTCTGTAGAACCTAAATTCATTTTTTCTGAAACTCTGTGCTGCTTGCCCAAATTATGGAAATATTTCGCATGCACCGATTGGACTATAATTTAAGCTTTAATTGAAACAAGCAAGCACACGGCTCTCCTTATGGTAAGGGACAACCGTGGCATATAGACATCACAGACTTTATAAGTACGTGTCCTATTGTATATAGTGTCGCTGTCCTGTGGCCGAGATCTAAGAACCAGCATTCAAGTCGACCGACTGTCCTACCCTATGAACCGGAATGTGACCATCGTTGCAACCTTCATCGAGCCGATAATAGAATGAGATATATATATTAATAGAAGAAGGCGTTACCTTGCGGAAATCCATACTTAAATCTAAATAAAATTATTTAATTTGCAATCTTCCGCCAAAAAATGTAACAAAACAGACAAAATAGTGCGCTAAGAATGAATTGGACTTACCGGAAGCTAAAACCCCCAAATACATCCAGCTCCACACAATACACATCACTAAACTGTTTTAGTAGCACCAACAATACACATACTACTAAAAACTCAACGTACGTTTCGCTTCGTAACCGAAGCATCATCAGGAGAATTCGACTGCACTCTACAAAGGTCGAGCAAATCAGTTATCTGTTAGTTGGTGCTACTAAAACAGTTTAGTGGTGTGTATTGTGTGGAGCTGGATGTATTTGAGAGTTTTAGCTTCCGGTAAGTCCAATTCATTCTTAGCGCACTATTTTGTCTGTTTTGTTACGCAATAATATGTATACATTTTTTGGCGGAAAATTGCAAATTAAATAATTTTATTTAGATTGAAATATATATTGTAATAAATTTAATGCTATACATTAGAAAATATATAAAGAATAATTTGTCTAAAAATCTGGACAGATTATTATTAGTTATTAAAAAAAAAATCTTAAACTATTTCAACATTGAAATAACGAGAAAATTTTATCCCCGACTGAAAGTATAAAACGTATAGAATTGACAGACGTCGGGTTGACTATTATTTACCTGGACAAACTACCGGTTTGTCGGGTATAAACGTCGTCGTTAATAGTTACTTTGATTTGACTGGATAATAGAAAAGAAATATATCAATCGACGTTTTATAGCGAATATGTTGGTGTAGGGGTATAAGGGTTTCTGCAAAAATTTAAATAATAAAAAGACACATTTTTTAAAAATTAAAATATTCTGTCCAGGATTTTTTAGCCGACCCATTTTTAATATTTACTGTTCCTATAGATATTTTCTTATTTATTTTCTATTTATTGTAAAATCACCTTCATTGTAATATTATCAGTTTGATGACGATCGACGTAGGTTCTACTCTAAAAGCTTCAACCAATAATTGTCCCTCCCCCGGGCCCAGGTGATAGCGGGCGAGGACCGCGAGGCGGTGGGGCAGCTCATCTCCATCGAGAACCAGGAGGGCGTCGTCAAGTTCGGCTCCGACGACATCAAGATCCTCCAGCTAAGGAACCTCTGCAAGCTCGCCTCCTCCTAGCTCCTCTCCTAGCTCGTCCCCTACATCGCCTCCTAGCTCGCCTTCTAGCGCGTCCGCCCCGGCCGAGTGGGCCACATTTTTGTGTTGACTATCACATCATTTTACCGACTGCATGTGGTCGCAGTATAGTCTTGTGACCGGCCACCGTTAGAATCCTCGGCCCAATGTGCACTGCAGCCATCGAACGTAACACTGTTACCAACTCGCACATATACTAACCCCTAAAACAAAGTCAATAATAATGCCTATTCCTTGAAATTGTTTTTTTTTTATAAAAATTATGAGCAATAATAAGCTTTCACGTTTTTACAGTATACATGATTTCATTTTTAAGTTATAAATGTCGACGTTAATTGAACGGTCATTTGTAATCCGTTTAAGAGGATAGATAATATTGTGATTTCTTTTTTCGATTTGTTGTGAATGGAACCATATTGTATGGATGCATATTGTAATAATTAATAACCAACAAGTAAATTTGATTTCCAGTTGTCAAATTTGGTATTTAGGTTGTTTTAGAACTTAGGTAAGTTCTTATTTTTTATTTTGCCTGTTAAAAACCCTAAAAACGTTGAACCCCTCACAAAATGCCGACTCACTCCATTTTCCTCTAAATTTGGGAAAAACCCACTACAACTTAGTAACTGTGTTTTTATCAACTTGATAATTAAGTAAATAAGTATAAGTAAATGTATGTAGTCGATTTATGTAGTATAAATAAATTTTGACATTTCTCTTTGTTCCTGTCAATGTCAAGGTCTTAAATCATTTTCGAAGTGAATGTCTCTGTTGAAAGTAAAAATTTTGTAAAAAAGGTATGTAACGTTAATAATTCGACGACGCCGCTTTGGGCGAGGCCACGAACCGCACCGCGCGGCCATTTCAGAACTAAAGTTGCTACATATTGAAAAAATGTACTTTGTTAGTCATTATATCACCCTGGGCAACTGATAAATTAAAAATATTAGAGTTAAACAAAGTTTATTCTCAGGACGTTTTTACTCGTCTTGCGTCTCTTAATATCGGTAAGTGACGCTTTAGGAATTAAGAGAGACATGGCACAGGATAAGACTGGAAAACTGATGATGGTATTATAAGCCTTATGCGGAATTCCATTTATTGAAATGCGGTTTTTGCTCCTACTGCAATCTGTAATAATCAGTGTAGAACTCTGATATTTCATACCGAAATCAGTAAAATTAGGCTACTTGCAGACGAGGCGCCGTAAAATTATCAACCCAAGAGCGCACTCAGAGACGTCTCTTAACATTTATTATATCACTAGCGGCCCGTCCCAGCTTGGCACGGGTAGACTAATTTCTATTATTTTTATAAAAATAAACATTCTGCATGAATCATTTCATCCATCAAAAGAAAACCGCATCAAAATGCGTTACTTAGTTTTAAAGATCTAAGCATATATATGGACAGACTGCGTAAAGCAACTTTGTTTATTAAGTAATAATTAAGTCACAAATTTGTGTGAAAAATGTCCACTTACCGCTTGATAATTGATGTCTCTGAGGGCGGCCGTTAGTGTGTATTTAGTTTTTTAAAATGAAAACTTCTTTAGCGGCGTTGCGCACTTTTTTTGGAATGGGTAAAAACTTCTAAACTCGATTCAGATCGTCAGAACGTAAGACGGCACTCTGCGCATGCGCGAATAAGACGGCGCGCGATCTAAAATAAAACGTAGATTCATTGCTGTTTTTGTATTGCTTACATATTTCCGAAGAGTATAGGATTCGCAATGGATAATACGCCGCAATATACCTACCATTACATTCTCACAAGACAACATGATAGCAGATACGTATAATATCAACAGACATTGCTCTATTTGTTCCATCTTGAAAATAAGGTTTATGTGTAGACGAGCAATGTGCGTTATACAGATAATACGACGACGCTTCTAGCCGTCACGTGGTCTTACTTTAGCGAGTTTTTGTCAATCAAACGCTTCATATGAAAATAATATTTGTGCGTAAATGATAGTACTTTCATACTGATAATAGCATTTCGTGCGAAATTATTCCCTAACCATTCCAAAATATCAAAAATGCACAGCGTTAATATTCAAGCTTTTACTTTTGCCGGTACTCCCGGAATGCAACCCCTCTTTTTAATGGTGTCGATACGGAGCTATTATTATAATAATAAGAACTCAAAGATTAAATATTGTAAAGTTCGGATTAGAAGATAACCTGAGATTCAGAGATATACACGCAGACAAAGTAAATGTACAGTGCAACCAACTTATATGTTCAGTAAAAAACATCGGTAATGTGAGATTTACGGTTTCTGGTTGAGATTGTTTGCAAAAGAATAGCGATAATAATACTAAAATAAAAGAAATGTGAGAATTTCATTTTCAGTGGTCACACTTCATAAACTTATAGCGCAATAACGTTTCACGTAGTAGCGGTTTAGTTTCGATTATGACTACTGAAGAGATAAGTTGGTGGCACTGTACTAAAATATTAGAACGATCGCGATTTATTTTCAAGCAAGTCGAACATGACACATGTGACACGAAAGACATTAAAACAGATAATTTTTAACTTCAGTTTTTGTTATTTTTCTCAGTATATCCCTAACGACCACCTTTAGTGCCTCTAGGCGGCGTGAATTTCTTAACATCAGGAAATCCGTCTGCTTGTTTGCCAAACAATATCATAAAAAAAAACGAGATGCCGTTGCTTGAAATATTTCAATACAGCATTGTAAATATTCACTGGGTGCTGATTATGTATCTCAGTTGCCAACTCAAAATGGAAAAGTATGTACACATAACGCAAATAGCTGTCAAATGACGTATTTTATATTTGCTACCTCCAGTGATACAGAAATACAATAGAGATAGCTAACACAAATAAGACGTAGAACGTAACATAAAAATACGTTATTTTGTCATAAGACATCGAAGAAGCACATGGCTTTTATGGTGCAGGATTACAGACTACTTTAGCCTCCAAACTTGTTCGTAATTAAGGGTAGTCGCAGCGAAGGATTAAAAAAAACAGTTATATTTCAAAAGAATCTATTTCTAACGCTTATTTAGCTTATTACAATAATGATTAATTGATAGCTCAATCTAATCTAACCTAACGGTTACAATTGGCCGAAGTATGGAACAAGAGTGTTTCCCTAAACTGACTAAAGACGAAAGAAGCCGCGGCTCTGTGCCGGGCCCGGGTCAGGTCCCGTGGCCCGGGTCAGGTCCCGTGGCCCGGGTCAGGTCCCGTGGCCCGGGTCAGGTCCCGTGGCCCGGATCAGGTCCCGTGGCCGGGCCGGGTCTCAGCGGTCTTCATACTGTAGGTACCGTGACATGGTACTGACGTATATTTTGTAAATAGAGGCTACCTAATTGAAAATATCCACTAAATAAGTTTTAGTTAGTTAGTTGATTGCCTAGGGCGTTTGATTGCCTTTCTCTGTTGTTTAATTCGATAACCCTAGTCAATATCCGTATACTACAATTTTCACCAGTGCCCGCCTCTTACGAGCTGCCTGGCAGAGAGGGAGATAGTCTATTCTACTCAAAGGACCAATACAACCAAGATCTTATGGAACAACCTAATTGTTTCTTTGTTCTTCTTATATTCGGTACTTGTGGCATTTCATTCTAAACACAATTCACATAATGTATTATCTACAATAGACAGGCTTACTAGTAATTAATTTTAATAAATTATTTTTTTATAAAAGTTGTAGAACAAAGTTGTTGCTATTGATGTACTAAAACCGCCCTAAAAAGTTTATGTGTTAGTTACCTGTAACCCTGTATATATTTTAATCAACCAGTTTCGCTACACAGGCATCTGCAGAGCGTCATCGTCATCATTGTCATCGGCAGAACTGAGATTGAACAGAACTTTAGTTGTAATAAATGATAATAATAAATAAATATCCTAGACAAATTACAGAAATTAAATCTAACGTGATGTTAGTCAACGATAAAGCAAGCAGAAAGAAAGAAAGAAAATTATTTATTTGCGGAATATGTGTGTAAATGAGATGTTACAAAAATATTTAAGTACATATATCAACATATTCTACCATATTTTGGTGTGCAAATATTTTAACATTGATAAAAAATATTATTTAATTACATGTGCTTTAACTTTTAAGCCAATTATTTATATTTATACCTAGTTTAATTATTTATTACCAAAACATTTAAAAACTAAAATTTAGCCCTGTCTACCGTAAACTACCACCGTTTCCAAACCTAGCCAGTCGGGAGAAGAAACGGCGAAACAAAGGCAGCCAGTAGATGATGCATAATATGATAGGGCTTTGTGTGGACTCTTAGCTGTTTTGTTCTTCCGAGCCCGCGACCGAGATCGCGTAAAATCTTACTACTCGTAGCATGTAAAGCTACGACTGGGTGTTTATTAGACTGGGTCCAGACGTTTTGTCCACAGGAGCCTGCCTGACCAGGAGGTCTAGAAACTGTATTCTGAATGTTTACATTGCCACAAACGTTCTTATTATTTCCAAACAGCAAAAAAACCTAATACCTGTTTTCCATGCGTTCGGGCTGTGAGAATGGAATAACCTAATGACGTCACCTCAAACGCAATGTTCGCGTACATTTTGGTTCAGCCGGCGCACACGAATGGAAATATTCATTCAGAATAGGGATGTAAAAGTGTATTATAAGATTTGCATTCAAAGTCACCGAAACCGGTGTGTTTGTATGAAAAGGCTAATTAATGTAGAGGAAATTGCACAGGTTTGCGAGGATCGTGACGTTTGGCATTCGATAGTTTCTGCCTGCCAAGGAACTTGACTTTGCGTTGTAGATTTGGCGTGAAGATATGTATGTGTGTATACGTGTTAAGTCCCTGCAAATAGGTATTAAGAATAGCGGCCATTTGGACGTCTCAACACTACGTCCTCCGGTGCGGGGCCGCCACTTGAGAACCTTTCTTGACCTTTCTTCCTCAGCGGTTGTTGGTTCTGCGAGCAATGTGGCCTGCCCCTTGCCACTTCAGCTTGTTGACTCTCTGAACTATGTCGGTTACCCTCATTCTCTTGCAGATCACCGAATTATGGATCACATTTTGCCGAGAAACAATGAGCATAGCTCTCTCCATAGCATGCTAAGCGACTCTGAGCTTATTTAAGAATCTCATATTTAACGACCAAGTCTCAGTTCCATATGACATTACCGGTAACACAAACTGGTCGAAGACTTTCGACTTTAGGCTCTGCGGTGATTTGGACAAGAACACACCTTTTAGCTTCCCGAACGCTGCCATCCGAGTTGGATTCGGCGGTCGATCACTTTCTTGAAGTTGGATTTACTTAACTGAACAGCTTGACCTACGTAATGGACAAAATGACATGTATGTACAAAATGACATAGTCCCATTATTTCAAAATTGGCGGTATTTAGATACGTTTCTGCGAATATATTACGTGACGGCAGCCATATTAACAGTTCTGTTAGACGTTGAGCGCCATTCTCATAGTTGAGCCGCAGTAATCAGTTCTAACGTGTTTTTCACCGTCAAAAGTTTATTTAATTGTTATAATGAGTTATTTGTTATCATTTGTTTTTATTTGTGTTAAAATTGATGAATTATGCTAGTAGCCAGTGATTTCGATTAACTTTATAGCAATCATTAGTTATTTGATTGAGTTTAGATTTTTTTTGTTTTCAGTTACATTTGGGCAAAATGACATACAAAAAAAAATGGACAAAATGACTTGGTATGTCATTTTGTCCATAGTGTTTCTGATAACATTTATTGTTTTGTTTAGGTGATATGCCGCGAAACTATAAAAGAAAAACTAATCGGCAGTCTTGTAGCCAAGAATTCATGAGTAAGGCTATTGAAGCATGGCAGCAAAAAAAAATGGGATGAGAATTGGCAGCAAAAATATTTGCTGTACCTCAGGCGACGCTTAGAAGACATGCACTAAACATGAACAAAACCTTAAATTCTAACTCTAAAGGACGAGGAAGATTCAAGAAAACATTTACATCTGAAATTGAGTTAAATCTCTGAAATTTAGTAAAACACATTAAGTTTTTGGAAACACTACTTTTTGGTTTGACGCGAACATCTCTCCAAGAGCTTGCCTTTGAACTAGCCGAAAAAAATGGTTTCGATCACCCTTTTAACAAGGACAAGAAACGTGCTGGACAAGAATGGCTTAAAGGTTTCCTTAGAAGAAATAAAGATGTTTCGCTGCGCTCTCCAGAACCAACTTCTGCTGCAAGGGCGCAAGCGTTTGCTAAACCTCAAGTAGCAATATTTTTCCACATTTATGAATAAGTGTTTGTTACTAATGTGACAAATCTGATTTTGGAAAAATGTGAAGAGGAGCCTATTACAGTTGATGTAGCTGGAGTAACATGCAAAGAAAGTGTGAGAAGTGGTCCTTCGAAGCAATCACTGACATATCCAGTTGCTACTATTTCGCCAGCACCACAGGGTCAGTTCATTCGAGGCCAAGGAAAAAGAAAAATTAAACCTGTCAAAAATGATTGGCAAACATCCAAACATGCAAGAAATTATTGCTAAAAATAGACCAAAAAATCCACCCGTAGAAAAGAAGCGACAGGTTAAACGAAAAATTTGTGATGAGGATGAAATAAATATTTCAGGTTCCAAAAACGCTCAGAGACTAGAATAAGAGAAGAAATTGGGAACATTGAGGCAGCATGCAAGTGCTATTATAGATATATAGCTCAGGAAGCGAAGATTTTTCATTCGAGGTAAATGACGATGATAGTGACTGCGCCTTATGCATTTATTGCAATGACCTCTTTTCCCGTTCTAAGCCCGGCGAAGGTTGGGTGCGATGCATGACTTGTTCCCTATGGGCTCATTCGTCATGCACTGATGTCCCAAGGAATACCAAACAATTTTGTTGTGAACTGTGTTTTTAAAAATTGGTATGTCATTATGTCCTTATCTTACATGTCATTTTGTCCATACTATATGGACAAAATGGTTTTTGTCATAAGTTATATTTTTTCTTATTATTTATTTTTTATAGTTCCTACTTAATTAAAAGACTGTTACTGGCAGTCAATGAACCTAAGATGATTATAAATAATTGAGACTGATTTTAGTGCCATTCAATAAATAAATATGATTGAAAAACAAAACACCTTTTTTACACACTTTCGTCTTAAGATCCATTTGTTGGGAAACTCTATCGAGGTCACCGAGCATCTTGCTCAAGTCTTCCAGCGATTCCGCCATGACCACAATATCATCTGTGAATCGCGAAAGGTGAGTGATGTATTCGCCATTGACATTAATTTCGAGTCTTTTCCAGTCCAGAAACCATCTTCCAGTGTAGCAGTGAACAGTTTCGGAGAAATAATGTCTCCCTGTCTCACACCTTTTTGCAACTGGATCGGTTTCGAGCTCTGATCCTGTAATCAGACCGACATAGTGGCTTTTTCGTACAAACGAATTTCGTATCGATAGTCGATGCGGCACCGCTGTAATGACTGAAACACCGCCCATATCTCAACCAAATCGAAAGCTTTCTCGTAGTCTACAAACGCTAAATATTATGGCTGATTATTCTCCTCGGACTTCTGTATAATCTGGCGCAGCGTGTAAATGTGGTCTACGGTGCAAACCCGGGTTGTTCGGAAGGTTGAAAATCGTCCAACCTCTGTGATATTCGGTTCGTGATGACCCTTGAAAACAAGTTGTAAACGAGACTCAGAAGTGAGATGAGTCTATAATTTTTCAAAAATATTTTTTCGCCTTTCTTGACAAAGAGAATTACCACACTTCTGGTCCTTCGACTGCCTTCGAGGACGACGGAATTAAATAGCTTTTGGAGGACCTTAAGTACCGGCATTCCGCCCGCTCTCAGTAGCTCAGCAGTAATTCCATTGTCACCTGCCGCCTTATTGTTCTTCAGTTGTTTCATCCATCCGGCCATCCGAATCTCGTTCGTATGGTTGACGTTCGGGATGTCGCCGGTGTAATGTCGGGTGAGCTTGGCTCCAGGGTCTTTAGCCAAACTAACACCGAGTCGTGTTGAATCGTACAGCCGTCAATAGAAGTTCTCGACCTCTCTCAAAATTTTAGTCTTAGATGAAGTTAGGGCGCTCTTTTCGGTCTTTAGTTTTATCAAATGGGTCTGGCCAACAGACAAATCCCCAGCGAACACCTTGGAGCCATTTAGGGTTACTCTTGAAGCTCGATTCAGGCAATATTGGACATTGTAATCGAGTACCTATGTCATTTTAGGTATTTTTGAACACAATACTGTCTAATTATTAACATTTAGTTATAATAAACAATAAATTATTTTATCGGATTCGTTGAACTTATTTATGACTACATGTTAAAAATCCGCTAGTATTGTATTCAAAAGTACATAAAATGACATATACGATTCCAATTTCCAATTCGCATGATATCGAGATTCAAGAGTAACCCTACTTAGTACGCTCGATAGCTTGTTTTTTTTATGATATTGGAAGGCAAATAAGCAGACGTATTAAAGGTACGCAGGTCTATCCGCAACGCCTTAGAGACTTGTCTGTTTAGCTCCCTGTACTTTTGCATGACAACTGAAGACTGCAACCGCATTTCATCCCGTTCGCTCATGAGTTTAACAGTATTGTCTGAAAGTTTTCCTGTTCTTTTGTTGCTTCGGGTCTTAAAAAATTTCGACCTGGCCGCTTGGACGATTTGAACAAACATTGTTCAAATCGTCCCTTGATTCGTATTGTGCCAGGCATTCGAAGCTATTTTATTTATTTATTTAAACTTTATTATACACAAATAAAAAATGTGAGTACAAAAGGCGAACTTAATGCCAAATGCATTTTCTCCCAGTCAACCTTTAGGCTAACAGTGATCAAGTATGTAGGTACCGGATAAACAAAAACAGAGAATAAAACAAATAAATTTGAATGTACTTACATACAAATAAAATAATTCAGTAATATACAACTACAAAGCATACTATATAAATTATGAATAGATAATTATAGATACAATACACATAACGTTCATAATATAAACAAAGTAGACTGCACACAAGGCAACATTTCTAACTAAACGTAAATATATATAAATAATAAGGTCTGATGAAAGAAGCATGCAATAGTATAGCATTAGAAATAAGCGTCTGTACAGGGCAAACTTTAGTTTTTAATGGTATAAAATTACGATGTCTAATAGGTAAGTGATCTTAAAGTACCAGTGATTCTGCGACACACATCACTGACCCGACTGTGTCAGGTTACTGTTGAGGAATATGGAATTACTGTAGGTATTATCAAAAACAATGGGGAGAATTAAATCCTTATCAATTTTGTCAATCTGACGAATACTTCCAATTACATTAAAAAAAAATTGATTGATACTTCACTGTATTTTGAAGTTGGAGCTGAAAGATTCCGGGATTTTGGCATTGGACTGGGGTTGGACGCAGCATCGACTTTATGAGCCGTGACCGTTTAAGCCTTGTGTTGATATTTAATGTGCCTCTTACCATCCGATGATCACTGCCGGTTTTCAGCTTATTGACCACAGAGACATCATTGAATATGTGGCGCCTGGTAGACAAAATAAAGTTTATTTCGTTTTTTGTCGACCCATCTGGGCTAATCCAGATTCATTTAAGATGTGGCTTTTTTCTGTAGAAGGAATTCATCATAAAAAGTACATCGCCTTCACCTCGTCGTTTGAGTTCGCCGAAGTCAGGGCGTAGATATTTATGACCTTCAGCGAATACCGTTTGGTGATTCTGAGTATCAGATACGCCACCCTTGTCGACACTCCTGATCGCCTCCATGTTTTTGATGAATGACCTCCGGACGATAAGCCCGATCAACAGTAGGGTGGAACTTTTCCTAAGGACGCTGCTGCCCCTACTGCGTTAGCAATTTTACTTCCACCCACCTTGGAACGGTTTTACCTCCGTTTGTCGGTTGACTGATTGCGCTGGTGGTAGGTACATATCACACAGCGGGTGGTGGTGTCGTCAATTCCCTACGCCTACTTATCACTTTGACTTTCGAAATTTTTATAACAGCTGTCTCACCGTTATTAAAAAAAAGTGCTTGAAGAGATGAAATTCCAATTACAAGAACTGTACGTGTGCGCTAGACTGACGGGATTGCAAATCTGAATTCCTGGCCAGCGGCTTAGGTTTCATATTCTATTCTATGTTTATATTTCCGTTGCAAAAAGTGTTCTCATTTTATTATACCGGCGCGCGCCAGATACAGACTGCGCTATTTTGAACAATACTTTCTTTTAGTGCCTTTGAGACGGCGCTTTCACTTTACCTACAACTGTAGTTTTGTCAAGCCCTTATGTAAAAAAATTTTACACAAACACTCGGCATTTCAGGTTTTTAGAAGACGGATCTAGCCACAGATCTAGCTTCAATGCCCAGAGTAAAAAATAAAAGGCGCCATCAAGTATTTTATTTTAAGCGAAAATTATTGTTTTGTGCACTGATTTTTCAGCCCCTGCTAGCGGGACGGCTCCTGGCTCAGCCAGTGTTGGCCGCGGCACCCCTACTGGCAACACATTAGTTACTCACAAAAAAAGGTAGTCACGAAAATTAAATAGTAGCTAATTAATCAACTTGGAAAAAGGAGGAACTTATATGTTCGGCTACTATTTTTTATGCAAAAGAGCGTTGTTCAATTTATACCACGTCTGGATCTGATAATGGAATCGGGGAAATCGAGGAAATTTTTTTTTT
>NJDC01004706.1:86775-103802 GCA_002245475.1 Calephelis virginiensis
CAGGCTCTACCGGCACTAGTAGGTTGACTACATACAAAAACAATCAAGTATGATTTTAGTAACATTTATTGAATAAATAATACAAAATTGTTTTCAGTTTAATTTTAAGAACATTAACTGAGCAAATGTCTCCCACTAATACATAAAACATACAATTTGTATTCAATTCGAAACGATTACATCGAAAGCTCCCACTTCAACAGCGGAACATTTACTTGCCGTCCAGTTTAATTAAAAAAATATATTTTTGATACAAAAAACAAATTAAATGCTGGACAAATGCTATACAAAATGCCGTCAAATCGACCACGCCACTAAAATATTGAAACGCACACTGAACACATTAAAAAAACTCATTTGAAAATAAATTCAAACATACGCTCGTTCAATAAGTAGATATTATATTTTTTAATCAAAACAACTAATGTTGAATTGAGTAAATATTTCAGTAATGGTCGTCCTCCGGCGGTGGACCCTAAAACCAACTTCAAATTTAAGATGTGATGTTTCTGAAACAGTTCAGGCCAGAGAGGTCCCTCCACAGTGTTGGTGTCGGCGGCGCAGTCGAAGCTATTTAGCTATAACCGTACTAACATTATAACTAATCAACAAAATTTAACATTCAATATCGACGCAATCGTTCTATACAAATAGTTACAATCAATAATTTACACTACAACTAAAAACCGTTTGGTAAATTATGTTCATGACTCGGCGCACTTTGTTTATTATAATTTTATTAAAAGTGGCTCTTCCCCCGACCCCTAAGTACTAAAATATTATCTAAATCTAGAAACTATGAAAATTTTTAATTGGTACATAATCACGACCTTCGGCGGCCTCTCCCTCCAGTGTTACCAATATGTAGATATTGTTGCATCAACAAACTGTTCCGATAATTTAAAATTCAAATAACATACGAAACATCATTTCTCCAATCCCCGCTAATAATTCGTCTTTAACTGATAAAAATATATCAAATGACAATAATAAATTACCTATTAATATCGTTGCATTAACATGAAATTGGCAATACCACAGACGTGTTCTATTGCAGTACAAATGTGCTGCCTATAACTACACATATGAGAAACTAGGCCTATCATAAACTGTACAAAGTCGCGCGGCAAACAATATCAAAAAAATAGTCTCCAAAAGAACTTTGTGAAGAAATATGTCTGCATGCAACTTGACATTCTCTTTGTTTCAATTTCGTTCATGATAAACCTTATCATTGGGATTGTGATTGAACATGAAAATAGTTGCCTAAATATTGTATTTGGTTGTGGTTTTCAGCTAGTCAATACATTAAAATGAACTGCTGAAATGAATACTATAGATTTAATTCGATGAAAACTTTGGTATCTTTCTGGTTTCGAAAAATGACACCCAAAAAGTATTTCTTTAGTAAATATAATAATAATAATAATAAAAAATTAGAATAATTGATGCATCCCACTTTGCCACCAAGTTGTCGCCGTTGAGTTGTACCACAAATCATACTTTCTATCAATTGCACTTTCTCTTCAATATACATCAGATCTATAATTCACTAACCTCATTCTATAAGTATTGTGAAAATAAAACCTCGATAATAATTTACACTTCCGCGTCGCGCGGCACGAGCTCCTACAAAACATAAATATGTACACGATTCAAATTAACAAATAGTAACATAGAACCATTTTGATTTAGATATTTAAATCATAAAATTATGACGATCACGCATCCCATACAGTCTGTACTTCTGCCGTACACCATTACATAAGCCACAAACACGTAACGTTCAGAATATACAGATAGAAACGGATCGTTCCAGAAACCCCTATCAAGATCCCGCACAGTCGAGAAAGTATGTCGATTTTTATCAATATTACAAAACTAGTAGGGATTTCTAGAACGATCAGTAGAATAATAATCTCAATACATACAAGACTTAGCGAATATACATACACTGGGCCATTGGACAAACAATATTTCCAACGTACCGTAAACTGCCTCATTGATACGTCCAGCGCGATAGTTGTCTACATCGACTGTTGTTGATCAACATCGAAATTTATAAAAATATTTAGGTACCCTTAAAATTCTTTGAATTTTCCTCATTTTACCAAAATCTCAAAATTCCGAAGTCAAAGAAAAAAATATATAATAATATACACAGCTTTGTCCGGCACAGTCGTGATATTAATAAGACAGTTTAAAATATGTTTAGTCGGCCCTTCCTACTTCAATGGTATAATAATTTAAATTACATCTTCAAACCTTAAAGAGACTATAATATACATCAATCTAAGTTATGTAATTGAAATAATAATTATATACATTATACATTACACAAGTACGAAGTAGCTATCGACCGTATTTCTCTATACGGATGGGTACATTCATGATTACAGTTATAAAAATATTAATAACGTTTATCGATAACGAACCAAACGCAGGACTGAAAATGATTTAATATTAGAATATTTGTTTTAAGTGTACGATTTATGGCGTAACATATAATTTTGAAATAGAACTTGAAAACTTTCACTTCAACACATCGAAAAGGGATCACGAGTCCGGGCGGCGGCTCACGAGGCGTACATGCGTTTGATGTCTTCCTTGTACCGCTCCTGGATGTCTTTCCGCTTGATCTTGAAGGCGGCCGTGACGAGCCCCATGTCCGGAGACCAGACCTCAGTGCAGAGCTTGACGGCGGCCGGCACCTCGAACTTCTCCAGGCCGCACTTGCGCGCGTGCTCGGCCAGCTCGCGCAGCACTAGCCGCTCCACGTCCGCCCGGGCGCACAGCTCGCCCAGCGTCCCGGGCGGCAGGGCGGCGCGCGCCACCAGCTCCGCCAGGGCAGCGGCGGCGGGCACGACTAGCGCGACGGCGTACGTCTTCTCCGGGTCGGCGTGCACCATGATGTTCTCCACCAGCGGACATGTCTTCAGCTCCGCCTCCACCTTGCCCAGCGACACATACTCGCCGGCCTGCAGCTTCACCAGATCCTTTTTGCGGTCGATGATCTTGATGCAGCCGTCGTGGTGGAGCTCGGCGATGTCACCGGACCGGAACCAGCGCCGGCCGCCTTCGTCGAGGAACTCCTCGCGAGTCTTGGTCGGATTCTTGTAGTAGCCCTCCGCCACGCTCTCGCCGCCGATCACCACCTCGCCCTGCGGGAAGGGCTTGTTGTCCACGCGGTAGTTGCCCTCCTCCCAGTTGACCAGCTTGATGTCCAGACCCGTGGCGGGCGCGCCCACCCTGCCCGTCGACCTGCACGTAAACGGAAGTTTTAATATTGTCATATTTTTCGTGGTACTCCGTTTTAGGACATAGTATACTTTGTTAAGTACAATAAATACTTCAACGTGTGTGTGTACCTGTCCTGCACGTCCATGACGGTGGCGCAGGAGGTTGTCTCGGTGAGCCCGTAGCCGGTGACGACGTCGCAACACAGACACAGGCGCACCTGCGTGTGTGTGTCGGGCGCCAGCGGGGCTCCCCCCGACACCATGAGCCGCACGCGCCCGCCCAGCAGCGCGCGCACCTTCGCGAACATCTGCACAGCACGGACGGGTCAGACACGGGTCGGGCGGGTAGTGGGTAGTGGGTAGTGGGGTGCGGGGTGCGGGGGCGATACTCACGAGGCGGTCGAGCAGCGGCGTGCCGTACCCGCGGCGGGCCCAGTGCAGCTTGTACCCGTAGGCCCACCGGAACAGGGCGCCCGCCGCCTCCCCGCTGCGGGACACTTTGTCCGTGATGCCCTTGCTGATGCGGTCCATGATCAGCTGCAAACAGACAAATTGCACGTCACATAATATACACACTTGCTACACAACCTGTAACTGTTCGTGCAAAATATATATTTTTTTATTTATCGTCATATTATATTTTTTTACTCAGAACAAAACAGTCACTGGAGTGAATCGAACTCCTCTTACAGTATCTCACAAGAAACAATATTCCAAAAATTTTTAATTTTGCATAAAATTATTTTAGCTGCATTATTAAATAAATTTTTAGTAATTTCAAGATAAATGAGCACACGATATGTTCTTTCAATAATTCTTTGTTATTGTTTTTTTTTTATAAAGTAATGAAAATAAAAAAGACACAAATACGACACTTACGGGCACAGATGTGATGCAGGTCGGCTGTAGTATCGTCGCATCGCCCTTGGTGCCCTTCATTATCTTGCTGGACGTGTCCAACATGGTGAGCGGCGTCGAGTACCCGATGGGGACACCTGCGTATGTTACAACTTCATATAAACTATATTGTTTCTTGCAATTTCACAGGCGGCTTCGAAACATATTAACGATTCAAGAATTTTAGGTTATGAGACGGAAAATGGCGTATGTATAGTTTTTAATGTCAATAAGCAAACATTTTAAAAGTTATATTTCATTTGGCGAGATTGAAAAAATGATGAATGTAATTTTACGATGCGCGACCAACGGACAAAAGCAACAGTCTAAATTCAGTTGCTAAACAGATAAAAGCAACAGTCGAAAGTCATTTGCTAAACAGATAAAAGCAACAGTCTAAAGTCAGTCGCTAAACAGATAAAAGCAACAGTCTAAAGTCAGTCGCTAAACCGATAAAGCAACAGTCTAAAGTTAATTGCTAAACTTTTCCGTAAGTTTTGTAAAAGAGTGTTATCAACATAATTATGCGTTATTTTTGAATTGTTACGCAAAAGAAGTATAACTTCTTATGTGCGTTCATAACTACAAACGTTTTTTTACACCTAACTTTTTTATTACTTAAAGCAAAAAAGTTGACACACACAAACAAAAATATTGATAACGATAAAAGCAGATGGTGCATCAACTATATTCATGTATGGAAACAAAGTAGTTGGTCTTGATAAATGAAGATGGCGTTCTAATTAAGAAGACAGTCAGCAATAGAACCTTCATAATGTTTCGATTTTATGTTTTAATAATTTATATAGAATAACTTTTAATTAAAATTTATTATGGGCGACCACTAGTGCATATTAAAATATATTCCCATTCTCGTGGACATTTTGTTACGTCGAAACGGATACACCAATTTTGGTAATTATTTTTTTTGTGTCAGTTATTGTAAGGAGAAGTTATTTCTTATGAAAATCATTTATTGTTGACTAGCTAGCCACTCGACCGCCTCGTTGTTCGAGTGGCTAGCGTACACGCCTAACTACACTGATCAACCACGAGGCTAGAGTTCGATTTCGATTCGGGCAGACATTTGTGTGATGAATATTTAGATGTCTGCATTTCCGGGTCTGGGTGTTTATTAAATTTATTATGGTATCTATTTAAGTATTTCTATGTATTAGTATCGTTGACTAACACTCACAACAGAAGCATATAATTTGTGTTACTTGTCCAGGGATATTAATTTATTTATTATTATTTATTTCTCATAAAAAGAAAAACCGAGAAATTAGAAAAAAATACAAAGTGTTAGCACTTGTTACACTATATAAATGGCTAGTATTAAATAAATACATACAAGAACTTTTTATATGTATGTGTATATCATCTCCACTAGTCTGCGCCTTCGTAAAGGCGACTCGATATTTTATTCTGGGATTGGCGTATTATTTTGTTTCTGACCATCTAAATGATTAACCAATGTTACTTATGTGTACAGTCAAATGATTACGTGTTATGTCATGAAGTGAACGGCGACCGCGTCGTCGTGACTGCAGTAGTAACGTGGTTCAGGTATCAAGTAGGTGCCCGCCGGTTCACCTAGTTTAGAATATGGGAGAAAAACTCCGGTAGTAGCAGGAGGTGGTACGCACCGGCCACGATGCAGAGGTTCTCGGAGAGCAGCTCGAAGACATGTGCCAGCGGCAGGAAGCCCATGAGCACGTCGTCCGAGAGCACGGGGATGGCGTCGGCGAAGGCCCCCAGCGTGGCCACCATGTTGCGGTGGGACAGCACCACGCCCTTGGGCACGCCCGTCGAGCCCGACGTGTACATCACGATGGCCGTGTCGCCGGCCGACGGCCGCTGCGGCTCTGGAATTCATATAATGCAACTGTTCAAACACCAAAAATTTTTGGTAACCGTAATAAAATTTTCTTCTTCATTATTGCGATGTACCACAAGGTAGTATGTTAGGGCCAATACTTTTTTTAATTCATATAAATGATGAGAATTAGATTATTTATTTAGATTTATATCTATGAATCCTTTCTGCAAGGCTTACTTGCAGAAATAATTAATTGATAACATATATAATTATTAATTGATTTTGACAGCAAGCAAAGGATGTGTAATTTTCTTACATTGCGTTGGAATAATTTAAAATAGCATTTATAAATCTGAATCTTTCTAGTTTTCGGCCCACCAAATATGAAACAATCCAAATTAAAAAAAAAAAAGAAAAAATGGTCAAATTTTTATTCGTAAAACCAATTAGAATAAATAAATTTTACGGAAATATTTAAAATAGAAATAAAAGCTTAAAGCAGTCAACGTCAAATGCGAGTCGGACTCTCCATAAAGGGTTCTATAGCAACAATCATCATTACATAATGATCTTTCAGTACATTCATTTTATATTTCATAAACACATACAATGGTTACGGTTTTCATCACTTCTGCAATTTAAACGGATTCATGATGTTAAAGACATTAATTATATTAAAATAGTTATGCTAAACGGTTGCAATATTTTAAACTACAAAGGGCCATCTCTTGAACATGAGGTACAATTGTTTTAAGTTTTGGTATTACAGTAACTATTATTGGAACGAAGTTCCTTACGGCAGACTTGGAGGAGACAGGGATTTTTCTGCGCGACCGAACTGAAAAAAAAATGTAATTGAAAAACCGTAAGAAAAAGCCGTGGAATAAAACCGTTAAATGAGACGTGCACAGGCGCGACAGTCGTATACACAGTCGAGTAGTGTTTAATACCTTTCTCTTTCTCCTTCACTCCACCCCGTCAATGCATAGTATATACTCATGAATAGTGTCGATTATACATGAGCCGAAGAAACTTCTTTCCTACCTGGTGTCCCACGACACCACATTTTTATTAAAAAAATACGTACTAGATCTTGTTCAAACCAATTTTCGGTAGAAGTTTACAGGTAATGTACATCGAGTATATATATTTGAGTGAGTTTTATCGTTCTATTATTTTAGAAGTTATAGGGGGAGGGCACATTTTACAGTTTTGGGAGCGTTTCTCCACCATAGATACTCCACATTTATAGAGTTGATGAAAAAAAACTTTTTGAGTTTTAGTTCTAAGTATGGGGAACCCCCAAAATTTATTGCTATTTTTCTATTTTTGTGTGAAAATCTTAATAAGGTTCATGGAATACATTTATTTACCAAGTTTCAACAGTATAGCTCTTATAGTTTCGGTAAAAGCGGCTGACATACGGACAGACAGACATGACGAATCTATAAGGGTTCTGTTTTTGACCTTTGGCTACGGAACTGTTACTGCTTCTCGTTATCTAACCAAATTTAAAGAAGCATTCATCACTAAACTTACCAAACTTGGACCGTTTCCCGAGTTCGATGACTTCTTTGAAACCGATGATCTTGACGCCCTCTTTGTAGCCGCTCCGATCAGTGGTCTTAAGCTGATCCTCCATATAGATGATGGTCTCGACCTTGGGGGTCTTGGCAAGAATCTTCTTGAACTTGGGCAAAAGGTCGTGGGAGGTGATGACTGTGGATACTTCCGTCTCATTGATGCCGTGCGCTATGGCTTCGTCGCCCAGTGTTGCGTATATTGTTACCACTGTAAAGTCACGTTACATTGTTCAGTATAAAACGTAAGATTTCAACAACTTTTAAGAAAAAACAGATCACCCACGTGACTTTAACCTGCAAGCCCTTTCTCATTTTAATATCAAACACTTTCTTTCAATCCCGCTCATTCTTGGATTTCACTGCTACGAATGCGTCAGCTAGCATTACACAACAAATTTTCGGTAACATTTTTTTTTAAATTATTTATACGGGATACTCACGATCTCTTTTTATTTTATTTGTCGATATTTCGGCCTAGTTGCATAGGCCGTGGTCACGACGGGACTCAAATAATAATATCGACAAATAAAATAAAAAGAGATCGTGAGTATCCCGTATAAATAATTAAAAAAATGTTATTAATTCGCGACGATTTAAGTTTAAAATTTTCGGTAGCATTCTTATTTCGATTTTTATGCTTTTTCTGACACATTCAACTCTTGCTTTCATAAAGTGACGTTGGGATAGACACGAATTATACAAAGTGCTGTTTAGCACTGTGCATGCAATACTACTTCAATTGTACTAGCACTCAAAACCTCGTTCTAATCACACTTTTCTCTTCAGACACACAGGATGCATATACAATATAATTCAGTCGTCCAGCACTAGATACGAGTGTACGGACCGGGTATGCTCTGCGTGAAGCAGCCGTGCGCGGCCAGCATCCACTCGGCGCGGGTCTCGGCGAACATGACGAGGTTGTCCCGCGGCCGGTGGCCGAGCGCGCGCAGCCCCGCGCCCACCCAGCGCGCCGTGCGCTCCACCTCCGCGCACGACATCCACGAGTACTCGCCCATCTTGTACTGCGCCGAACATTACAATTTTAGAGTACATATCGACGACTCATTTTTTTTAAATGACTAATGTGTTGCTAACCTCGCGGATTTTACAACTTCACCGGGCTTTTTAGGCCGAGCAGAGTTCTCAGCTCGAGACATCGTTATTTAGATGGATCGGACTGTTCCCTACAACGCCAGTAAAAAGGGCCGTCTCCAGGGAGACCGTACCTCCACTTGGTGCTGCGTTCTGGTTACTGGGTGGACTTGATGGAGGGTTGTGGCGGCTCGTCGCTCGGCATTAAGCGCCGGGCGCAAGAGAGACCATCGTCGCCGAGACCGGCGACGACTAATATCTTGTGAGTTTGCGTTCGGGTTGGGTCTAGCGTTGGATCCAATAGGACGTGACAGGGTCTTCTAAGTTTGGTGGGAACTTGCGCGGCCGGTGTGTAGTCACACGCGGGTACTAACACCGGGTTAGGGTGGGCTGCCGTTATTTCAAAGTAACGTTCTGATAGCTCTTTGAAATGCTGCGCTATTTTGGGTAAGTCTAGGTCGCGATTTAGGTTCACATTGCCTACGTACCACGTGCTACCGGTGGCAGTATGCATAAACCTATTCTGAACTTCATGTAACTTTTTAACTTGGGTCGGGTAGGTATGTGCGAAGGCTACACTTGCGTAAACTAAGATTAGCCTAAAACATGTTTTGTAAAGTGTCACTTTGTTACGAAGTGACATTTTACTATTTTTATTGATTAAGTAGAATAGGCGGCTAACTTAAGTACGCGGGAAGTAAACTTTAGAATCATTTTTTTGAGCTCTCGCCATTGGCCAGTAGGCCACGTGAGATGGCGAGATCTCGCTAAGAAAATTATCCCAGCGCCCGTTCGTGTGTTCGTCTATGTGCCGTCTTACTTCTCTCTGTAGTGCACGTTACGAACGCCGGTATTCATCTGACGGGGTCGACGACGTGCAAACATATCTATCATAGCTAGGTTGCGAGTTACTTAGATACTCGAGATACTCATGTTGAGTGAACTTCTTGTTCGAGAGTATTTAAGAGACACCACATGTTCGATTATTGTATGATATTTTTATGTATATTAATAAATTTCTGCATCATATTTTAACTTTATTAGAAAGAGAATAATATATCCGAGGTGGTATGGGATTTCAAGGAAATAACTCCTTTTTTGTATTTTTTGTAATTATTAAATTAAAGTCGATTTTCTTTAAAGTTATGAATATCAATTGATGTTCCATTTTTATTACACATTTTGTTTTTATTACGACTTCAAATTTGTGTAGAATCTTAAATATTGGGGGCAAAGGTTTCACAATATTATGACATTTATAGTTACTTGTAAAAATATTGAAATGCTATTTTTTCATTAAAGAAAAAGTCTAATAAAATATTTTGGTAAATCCCACGCGAATGGACTGGTGTGCACAGACTAGTCTGTAAAATACAGGTAAGGAAATGAATTGAAAAGTAGCGTGTACCTTTTTAAAGACCCGGCCGTTGGGCTGCGGCTCGTCCTCCTCGGAGAGCACGGCGCGCGTGCCCAGACAACGGCGCTGCTGCCACCGCGCGGCGGCTGCGCGCAGCATGCTCTCCATGGTGGTCACCCCGTCCCGCACCAGGCGCTGGTGCACCTCGCCGGCCGGCGCCACGTTGCGTACGGTGATGCTGTTCGGAGTCGACTCGATTATGCGCGCCTGATAAACGAAATAAGCTCGTGGTTAGCCCTTGCCTTGGCTGCAGGCCTTTGGTCCCTGGCCATGGTATCTAGGCGCTGGTCGTTAGGTCCTATGGAGTGTAAGCTAGGCTAGGCTAGGTCCCACTCCTCATTTTTCACGTCTTCGCCAGCCAGGCCCAGCAGGAGCGATCACGACCGCGGTGATGACTTCGTGGGGAGCGAGAGGCGTTTCTTATCATAGTTAGTTGTCCCGGGGGTAACGTTTCGCATCGGCTGGACGCGCCTGAAAGGGGCCGACGTCCTTTAGAGAAGAAGTTTCAGCGTTGACCGCTCTAGGGAACATGCTGATACTCAAGCGTTTAAGGAAGACCAAACGAAATAATCTTTCAATTGCCTTCATCTTCAACTTTATCTTATTCTATTGAGCAGCAGTTGGTTTCAAAGGAACTAACAAGCAAACTTTTTAAACTAAAGATCTCGAGTTAGGAGCGTTATGCCAGAGTTCTACCAATTATAAAGTAACGTGGTATATTTTAACGAAAGACCATCCGTACAGGTGTCTGTCATGCACGAGAAGTGTGTAATGTGTGCATAGAGTGTGTTGCAGTAACGTATAGTTGTAAAGATTTGTTAGTTTGTTAAGCGAGCAGTCTCTCATGATTCGTCGTCTTATTGATATCCTAACACCCAACAGCACAAGTGAAACAAAACATCATACAGAAAACAGTTTAAGGTTGGAGTAAATGGCATATAGACACCATATATGTTTAAAGTGCGTTACTATCTTGTGGCCGAGAAATTGGGTCTTATGGTCTACCGGCTAACTTACTCTCCAGACCGAAACATGACACAGCCATTATGGCGACAGAAACAGGTAACCGCGTACCCAATCTCCGGACACGTTGCCGCACAGCACTCTACTACCAGTGATCTTGCTGGTAATGACTAATTTTATTAAACCAACGCTTGCCTTCTACGAGCTGTCTGGCAGAGCTACACGTGGTCTTTTCTTCTCGGCGAACCCGCAACAACAGGACACGGGGAACATCGTCTACTATCCTGTTCAAAAAATGAGGATGGATGATTGTCACTGCTTCATATATATCACACTTTATTCTGAACGCTCGTTTGATTTACTTTCAATACCCATTGTGGGGGGACAACATATTTTTGTAGAAGTAGAACGTTCATATACTCACTGGCACCAAAAGAACAACAGAATGTAATGCCACTCTCAAATTTTATAGAATTAATGTGTAGTTCATACCTTAATACGTCTGGAAGCAGCCCGTTTCTTCCAGGGTTGCTGGATGAGCAGGTGCACGGGGAACGTGAGCACGTCGAACACTACCGCCACCGCGCGGATCGTGCGCAACAACGCCGACACCCACCATGATTCCGGTCTGGAAACAACAGAGAGATCTTATTACCTATTATAAAATAATAATCGTTACCTACATACATATCTTAAACAAATTACAATTATTAAATTGAACTTGAGTCCAATATTTGCTCAGTACTTTTCAGTATTAATAGCTTGACATATTGAACTTCAACGGACTTGACGAAAATTAGAAAAGCGATCAAAGGTAGACACTCCTACATCCAGGATATGACTATTCACTCTTCTTTCTGCTTTTAACGACACAAAAACAAGTATACAAATAAACATACAAAAAATAAAAACAAGTACCTAGAACCCTAAAAATGTTTTTAAACAAACACAACAAAACCTATTTTTAATTATAGCTTAAAACTATTGGATGACGTCAGCTTTCAAACGATGAAAATCGCATCAAAATCGATTAACTCGTTTAGGTGCTATGATGTCACAGACAGACAGATTTGCACAAACACCTATAAGTCGAAATTCCCCTCTTTTTCCGTCAGTTTATGAAGCAATACTTTTAACAGCATTTAAATTACCTGTGGAAGGTATACAAACAGAAAGGCTTTCAATTAAAAGAACGAATATATATTATATACGTCATCCATTGTATCCCTTATGTAATATTGGGTAATAATGCGTCGCCAACTTGCAGTCAAGGTCTATTACGTGAACAAGTTTATTCTTTCCTACAGAACGGAACATGACATTGGCCCACTGAAATTATAGGATTAGACTAGGCAGTGGTACTATATCGTACGGAGTGTTTGTAGCCATACTATTTCGAATCTTATAACGACAAACGACGACAAGTATGGCAAATTTGCCATACTTGTCGTCGTTTGTCGTTGGGATATAACAACCTCATCGTTAGGTAAATGAGTAATCCAGTAATATAGGTTACCGAATTATTACACTAGGCATTAGCGCGGTCCTATTTGGCACTACGGCTATAGCGTCGGTGCTTGCCTGTTTTACGTCATTGAGAGCTGTGTAGCCGATAGACGTGCACGCGTGGCCTAAGATCCCAATCATATAACGACGCACCATTAACGTTAACGGTGTCTTTAGGTTGCCTCTTATCGTCAGGAAAGCCACCTGCTTCGTTATCGCATAAAATTTATCTCGTAATGTAACATTTGGAACAGTATAAATTTTCCATTGAATGGTTGATTGCACACTGGGTCGTGTAATACGGTTTTAACAAACACGTTTGCTGACACACATTCGGACGAGCGGCGGTAAGTGACGTCATCTGATGTTACTATTCATTACGTTGGCTCACCACCATCCCTCCTGGACGGAACCCGCAGCCACCTCGCAACCATGGCACGTTACTTTACATTCCGACAATAGTAATGATTAGCGATATACCGGTCAGACATTAGCGAATTTTATGACCATTCATGAACGCTCGCCATCATCGGTTTAAAGATCTCTGCAGCTGGTGGTTGTCACACCTTGTCACGAGGTTACTATTACACTATTTTTGCAAATAATCATATAGAAATCCTATTTTTGTCAAATGATGCAAAAACGAACGAGCTGATGAATTTCAAGGTAGGAACAACTCGAAGTCTTAAATGGTACGTAGCTAGCCTGAATCAAAATATAAAGCTTCAATAGATCTAATGGCCACCATACATATTGGACCAACACCTTAGATCCATTGTAGTTGTAATTTAAAAATTAATAAAGCGCAGTTTATTATTTCAATGACTACTTTGTCTTAGGACGCAATAAGAGTATTTTCCTAGATTTGGTTTCCATCACCAGATCATGACTTGGTGGCAATGGGATCACCTCGAAATTACATTCTCCCAAATAAAAATAAAAAAAACCTTTCACAAATAACGCAGAAATAGATTAATATACATAAAAAAATAGGACACGAATGTACAAAACATTTACATTTTCCAGTTGAAAATAAGTTCTTGTTGAAAACTACTAATTAATGGTCAAGATCACAGCTAACAACAGATACAACTAACAGTTTCCGAAAGAGTCCAGACAGATCTGCATCGGTACTTGGAGACTAGAACACATCAAATAAGATAATAATATATGTCGCCGGAGAATGTAGACCCAATGACAATTGGCACCACGCTGGCGTCTAGTCCCGCGACATAATATCTTGTTAGGTCAAGGTCAACAGCAGATGCACTTCGTTCTGCCACGGAACGACGTACTTAATCGGCCATCAGACAAGTGTGTTGTTGTACCCCAGCGGCGTCGAGTGTCGTCAGGTCAGGGTCGACATTAACAAGAGGTGAAATGGTTCTAAAAGTCGATACTCATCAAGTGTTACTACTATCACGCTGTATAGAAAATCATTTTTTCACATTCCATATGCACGGAAAAGAAGGCAGACGCACCCACCACTATGCACTAAAACTTTAATTCTCACAGTGTAATAGATGGCAAACATATCTCCAGCCTGACATATCCAATCCAGGGCAACTTTGCTTTGAAAATCACGTTTTCGTTTCGTTACCCGACCCGGGGATCGACTCAAAGACCTCGTGAAGTCAAATCCAACACCTTTTTGGAGTTAGAGTATGGATGCGATATTAGGAGGCAGACAAGTTGTATAGACACTGGCGTAAAATGGTACTCGCTCTAGTAAGGCATCTACACAGCCTTCGCCATTACCAACAAACGCAGTTGCTTCTGATATTCATTACACAAGTATAAAGCACAAATTGTCTTATCGACAACTTGGATTTGAGTTTCAAGCATTCGATAGATGCATAATATATTATTCGTACAGCTGCAAATACTGGGCAGCGCTAAACAAAGCAAAAACTGAATTAGTTTTTACGTAACGCTGGATGTGTGTCTTTTTAATTAAAGAAATAAACTTTGGATACCTACACTACGTCTTATACTTACTAGTATCAAAGGTATTCCAGAACATACGTAAGGAAGTTTAGTTTAGTCGCTTCTGAATATTTGTTAGCGTATAAATGAAAATTCTCCAGTGTCCAAAGTGGTCCAGATATACATATACAGTTGTAATAAATCGCCTCTGTGGTCTAGCAGTCCAAGTGTTGGACTTGACTTCATGAGGTCCCGGGTTCGAATCCCAGGTCGGACAACAAAAAGAAAATGTGACGTTTCCAATTTTCCAATAAAAAAAATGTTGCTCGGGATCGGATAATATGTGCCCGGTTGGCGATAGGATTGCCACCTATCACATTGTGGAACTTAGTGTCTTCGGTTATTCGTGGGTGCCCCAGTTGTGCCTCTGCCTACCCTTTCGGGGATTTGGGCGTGAAGATACTTAGCTGTAACAAACGTTGCTCGTTCGCAATAAACTTTGTCATTATAATACTTTATTATAATGGATTATCCTTTAGATACTAGTTTAAAAACGTGTATAGAGTCTTACGAGTGCGATATCGAACGTTTAATCATAATTATGCGAGACCTTGGCTCTGCTCATTGGACTTTACTCTCGTTTCTCGGTTTACGGTCTACGTTGTAGGTACCTACGTCACAATCGGTTTTTATTTCCATTTTTATCGTATTAGTTCTGTGTTCCGTAATATTCTTAAGCAAAATACCGTATCCAGAATCAATATCTTTCGACTTTAAATTATAAATATAATTAACTAGCTATTCCGGTGAACTTCGATTCACCTGTTCAGTTTGTATGGGAAAACATAATGTCCAGTTTTTTCTAGTTTCCTCGCTGTCAAACGGGATAAAAGTGTTCAATGCCCGTTTTCTAGTTCTAAGCTACCTCCCCATCAATTTTTAGTAAAAGCGGTTCAGCCGTTCTCGAGTTATAAATAGTGTAACTAACACGACTTTCTTTTATAACAATAGAATTCGTTTACAAGGTACTGGTAGTATCCGCCCTAACCGCTTAACTTTTCACCTGCTTCTCTCTCAACAAATTATCTACAAATTATTCTTTATTCAGGCCGGAAAGCTTCAGAATTTGCTTCTCATTCACATTTGAAACTCTTCTTCTAAGATGACATTTAAGCATGCGTAAAGGAATCATCATCTCAATAATTGATAATTTCGTGTGTTTAGGTAAATTCGTAAATACATATTTGCTATTCATAATTTTAATTGTTGGAATACATTAGTCGAAGCGAAGTTCCTGTAATTATACATATCTCAGTAAAAAAATGTATTTTTCTCGATTTCTGTTATTTCATTATCACATCCTAACTGATGACAATGGGATCACCAGTGAAGCCCGCTTTTTCAAATAAAATCGATTCAGTAATGACGGAGAAATCGATTAACATACATAAAAAATTTAGGAATCGGACCTGTAGGGTTACTCTTGAATCTCGATTATATGCGAAGTGGAAATAAGAATCGTATATGTTAGTTTAGGTAGTTTTGACTACAGTTCTAGCAAATTATTAACATTTAGTTACAAATAAATTCAACGAATCCTATAAAATAATTAATTATTTACTATTAGCTGAATGTTAACATTTTGCCAATATTGCAACCATAGATCTAATTTCCAGAGTCACTTAAAGACCATCGGGTATGTATTAGCTGATGATAAACCAAAGTTTGTTTTATCTATTGTTCATATTAATTTCGCTTCTAGTTATCGCACTTGTGACTATAAAAAAGTGAACTAATCACATACGATACCTAGTTATGTGATAACATAAGCACACCGCCAGCACGCCGACAGTCGCCCGTCACGTGCGCTTCAAATGTTTATTTTCATTGATGACAATAATTTTATCAGTAAAAGTGTACAATAACTATTTCGGTACGATAACAACACCGGCTCATATCACTCCAACAATATGAAGATACATGTATAAAATTAGTTCCACTCCACTTATCTGACATCACAATGTATATACAATAACATGCTTCTACCGTCAATTAAACAATATAATGTTAGACAGCCAGTTAACAAAAACTAAATAAATAATTATTTATTAATAGCACGTACTTTTTCACAGCACACTTTATTTCACAAATAAATTAATTTGAATTTAAGCCAACCAGTTTCAGTTTTTATAGCATCATCAGGCCTTTTCAAGTAGTATTAAATGGAGAGACGATTTACTTATCTTTAGAGGAAAATGTCTTGTTAGAAAAACCAAGTACTGAAAGTTAAATATGAAGTAGATTTACTCATGTACAATTGAAAAAGCCTGCCGATGCTGTATAAAGTAAAACCCCTTTGACTTAAATTGAAATTAACTATTTGTAGAGTGTGTAATAGAAATGAAGTGTAATGTGAAAAAATGAAATCCACCAAGTGCCGGCTACGAAGAGTATAAATTGTAAATGAAGGATCACTGTAGACACTGAAAACAAAATTGTCGCGAAGGTGTTAAAGAAGTCACGGACAAAGTTAAAGATTAAACATCAAATGCAACAAATAAAAGAATACTAAGGTTAAA
>NJDC01004706.1:112627-160239 GCA_002245475.1 Calephelis virginiensis
TTTTAGTTTAGATGTGTACAGCAGAATACCAAACGTGATTAGACAGCTCTAAATCTAATTTTAGGTTAGTTTAGACTAGTTTGTACCAAGGGAATCGGCACCAATGTCTGGTTATTATATTTAAGGATGTCACAGTATAGACAAACAAGCAGACGTCCCAAGTAAGATAAATTACAGCGGAAATATATACGTCTTAAGAGCCTTAAGAGCTCGAGTACGTACTTCCATCCTCTTGTACATAAATAAGTTAGCCCACTGTTCTACCCTTCAGGCCAGAACACGACAATGACGAAAACGAATGTTCAAGTACATATGTAGGCGAGACAGTAACACGAAAACCAAAACAAGCGATGTCCCCCGCAAAGACTCAAAATAGACTTGCCTTTTAGATAAAATATAACCGCTCCGTGAGTAGGATTTTGAAGTGTGGTGAAGATTTCTAAATGGTATGTTTCTTTTTCAAACAATGTAAAATAGATCAGAAATAATTAACAGCTTTTCATGTGCTTACTAAAGCTGTATTAATAACAAGGAACATATATTTTCTCATACGCACAAGCTATGCAGTGTCAGTTAAGTTTAGTAGTCACAATTATACTTGTATAATATATTATAATAGTACAATATTATACTTGTATAACCAAAAAGTTGTGTCACAGAGTGTTAAGATAATTCTTAAATGAACATTTTTAACGAACCCCCTAAAAAACCGTTATGTCATGAAGCTATGATCGCAGCAGTGATTGTTTCTGACGGAGATAGAGAAACAATAATTGTTATAAGCTTTTAGTTTTTTCCTAATTTATTTTATATAAGAGGAACATTAAAACATAGATGAGACGTTGGCTCCTCTTCCTCCTATACTATATTATGTGTATGTAGGACCTATACTATGTATGATAAACGACCGTAAAGCGCTTTTGTCCACATCATTTCTCAGACATTGTGATATTATCTTGTTGCCGGGTCTGTATTGTGATAACACTCATTTTATCAGGGATCAAAATTTCGTTAAAATTTTTAATTCTTATCTAGTGGTTGTTTGAAGGTTAGCCGTAGTAACTAATTATCAGTGCGTTTATTAATAATTCACTAGCCGACCCGGTCAACCTTGTTTTGTCATTGATATTATATATCACAAAACGGTATAAAGTATAGGTACCTACTTTACGACCTAATCTCGCACCTAACAATGTAATGTAAAAAAAAATATTTAAAAGAAAGAAAGTGTTAAGAAGTTGTTACAAATATATTTTAAACATACCAACACATTTTATCACATTGTGGTGTGCAAAAATTAATAAACATTTTCAGAAATGCATAATATATAGTAATTAGTAGAGTATTCGATCACAAACACCGTAACACGGTAATGTATATATTACATACGAGGGTGGATCCAAAAGTTCTAAGCCCGACCAAGAAAATGAAAGAAAAGTGGGTCTAAATTTATTTTTATTTTTCGACATAGTCTCCATCTAGCTCAACACACTTCTTCCACTTGACCTGCAACTTGTTTATCCCCTCGAAAAAAAAAAGATTCCGGAAGGTCGGCCAAAGTCGTTTACTGCGACTATCACCTCATCTTTGGTCGAAAATTTCGAGCCACCCAAGTGTTTTTTTAAATTTGGAAATAAATGATAATACGAGGGGGATAAATCCGGCGAATAAGGTGGGTGGGGCAGCAATTCGTAGCCACAATCATGGATTACAGACATTGTTTCAACCGAAGTGTGAACACATGCATTGTCTTGATGAAACAAAATTTTCTTACACAACATTCCCGGCCTTTTTTCTTTTATTTCTTCCCGGAGTCTTCGTAAAAGTACAATAATAACTAGAATTTATAGTTTGACCTTTCGGTAAATAATCTACAAAAATAATGCCCTTCGCATCCTAAAAAAACAGAAGCCATGACTTTGTTAGTCGACAAAACGACCTTAGCTTTTTCGGTGTAGGAGAGTCTGATCTTTTCCACTGTTTGGATTGTTGCTTTGATTCAACAGTATGATGGTGAACCCAGCTTTCATCCATGGTAACAAATCTAGACAAAAAGTCCTCGGGATCAGTCTCAAAAAGTTCCAAACAGTCTCGCGAAATTGTGTATCGAACTCGTTTTTGTTCAGCTGAAAGCAACCTCGGAACCCAGCGAGCAGAAACCTTATGGAACCCCAACTCTTCCGTTATTATGTGTTGCACCCGGCCATAACTAATGTTTGTTATTTCAGCTATCTTACCAATGGTCAAACGTCGGTCACCCAGTGCGAGATCACAAATTTTATCAATGTTTTCTTTCGTGGTAGAGGATGTAGGCCTTCCTCTCCTAGGATCATCTTTAATGCTCTCACGACCGCGCTTTAACTCAGCTACCCACTTCTTGGCATTGGAATACGATGGAGCAGACTCCCCCAAAGTGCTCACCATATCTTGATGGATGTCTTTTGGTGATAGGCCTTTATTATTGAGGTACTTAATGACTGCACGGTGTTCAATTTTCTCCATTATTGAAAATTGCGTCAGATTGCTTCAAACAAATTATCACGGAAAAATTATATTGTGCAGTATCGGAAAAAACTGCGCACAATAAATCAATATGACACATACTAACAAATGACGGTAGATTTTAAAAAGATGTCATAGCTCCATGTAGGTTAGGCCACGAACTTTTGGATTCACCCTCGTAAGTATTGTGATTTATGGTCGAGATATCAGAACTGAAGTTTCATCATGTTTGGGTTTATTTGGTACGTCCCAACTCCCAAGGAGTTCTTCATAAGCCCACTGCAACTGCTGTGTAGTCTTTACATGAAAAAAAAATCGCTACAAAAATACAGTGTTGACTAAAAAAATTTTGTTTTATTGTTAGACTACAGGCCCATGCCAATAATATATGGGTCATATGAACCACCAGGTAACGTACAAAGGACGATATAAAAGCATAAAATAATAAGATTCAGCACTATGCCGTCATCTGTAAGCTGTCCAACTGAGTGCAGGTGAGAATTTAGAAGTGCAGGTAGAATGAGTCCGTTTTGGTCATTTATTTTATTTATGTACGGTGTTGCAATGGTCGACAGAACCATGACAAATAATTAGCAAGAGTGTAGTGCCGTACAAAATGTTGTGCCAGAAATACGGTATTTTTTATTAAATTTAAATTTGGTCACTTGATTCTGCACGGCATCAGTTTCATACTGTTTCAGAACAGCTTCTAATCCAATGATAACAATTCCGTATAAAAATAAATGACCAAAACGGACACACTCTACCTGCACTTTTGAATTCTCACCTGTACTCAGTTGGACAGCTTACAGGTGACGGCATAGTGCTGAATCTTATTATTTGATGCTTTTATATCGTCCTATACATATACGTCACCTGGTGGTTCATATGAACACATCTATTTTTGGCATGGCCTTGTAGTCGATGTGTATGTACAATGTAAACATATATTTACACATTATGATTATATTCATGATTTAACTTCCAAATCCCGAAAGAAATATATGTATTAATTTCAAATCGATTTTCATACGAATCCGTATTAATGTCGATAATAAATATAAATGAAATGCGGCCAACAATGAGTAGAGTACAACAAGCCATACTTTTCATACCATCAAAAAACAACAAACTGAACAACAATCAAATGGTTAACGGTTTTCATTTGGTTTTTGTTGTCGTCCAAAATATAAGCCCTGACAGACAGATAAAAAAACATAGGAAGCTTAGTAACGGGGAAAGGGGTCCATAACAAAAAGAGTAGGTATAAAGGGGAGTCTATGCATTTGGATTATCGAATCCCAAAAATAATGACGGAGGTGCCGACGTCAGTACGTCGACCGTGAGATCTGCGCGTACCGCGTCGCACCTAACGGCAGGCCATCCAGACCCGAACACATGGCCATCGTTCCAATAAGACACAATATGTTTATTTTTAGGAATTCTTTTTCCGCTCAACAAAACAAAATACATGAAGGATAAGGATATTAAAACCGGGATCGCAATCTGAAAGATGACAGGATCTAGGCCAAATCTAAGGAATATTAAGATCTATACATATAGATTCACACACTGAGAAGATCCGACAAGAAATTCAGCATGCACGTCTTTTTTCGTTGTTTTAAAATATTTCTACAATAATTCGATTAATAATACATTATGCTTTATAAGAGATTAAACGACCCCGCGAACTTCGTAGCACTTGACATTAACAGCCACCTATAAACTGTATGTATTAAAAAAAGATTATGGTATTGTTTTTCCCTGCAATTTTTTCGATTTTTCTCTTCATAAGAACCTTTTCCTGCCAATATCTAACAAAGCAAAACAAGGATTAGCAAACTTGGTCCATCCGTTCAGGTGTTGAAGCGATGGCCACGCGAAATGGGAATTCATTTTTATATTTTGTAGGTACATATTAAATTCTCGTGTTACAATGTTCGTTACCGTACTCCTCCGAAACGGCTTTACCGATTTTCACCAAATTTTATATGCATGTTCAGTAGGTCGGAGAATCGGCTACTACGTATTTTTCATACCTCTAAGTGATGAGGGAAACCCAACCTAAGATGTTTTATTATATCATAGGACCCGAACCAATTATTTTACTAAAATCACATATCAACGTCTGCCGGGGCAGCTAGTTGTACATAGATTGGCATAAGTAGCAATTAATACCAAGCGCTATTATCTGCTAATTATTCAGCAATGGTATACCTAATAACATTTTTTTCATATAATTCCAATTTAACATATTTCTACGGACGACGGTTCCTACAGTAAGTTACAGTAGGTTTATGTCTCGTTTATAGTACGGGACGAACCGCGCTGGTACGTCCACAAAAAAATAAAAAAAAATTAATGAATAAACTTACGTTTCATTTTCGTCAATGAACATTTCTTTACACCTTTAACCTGCAAAGACAGAAAAACTTGGATTAATATTTAGACATTTCACTTAGTTTAAAGTAAAGCCACGAGAAAAAAACATATGGCTATGGAAGATCGGGCACTTTCCTTCCTTCTCAGATTTCAGGGCAAAATTATTTTTATTAAAAAAATGAGAAAACATATTCTGTTTTTGTTGCCCGAACCGGGAATCAAACCCGGGACATCGTGAAAAAACGTCCAACACCGGGCCAAAATAGTTCTATTTTTTTTACTGCAGAAAGAACGGATTATCTGAGAGTAGCAATACCTAGCAAGTGTAAAATTGAATCTGAATTCGATATCAATAGGCTTCTTAATATATTAAAGTAGCAGCCCGCCCCGGCTTTGCACGGTTATAAAATATACATATAAATTTTCCTCTTCGATCACTTTACCTACTAAAAGAAACGCATTAAAATCCGCTGCATAGTTTTAAAGATTTAAGCATACAAAGGGACATAGAGACAGAGGAAGCGACTTTGTTTTATACTATGTAGTGATTCTATTCAAATACAATGGTTAAGGTTATGGGGAAGGGCTTCAAATTAAAAATTGCAATAATTTTGTATCTAATTAAGGACAGAAATCATTCACAGCATATCTCAGACTTATAACTTTATTTTGCTTTATCAGATAAAACGAAACAAAAGTCCTTTTAAAATACCAGATTAAAAAATGATGACTGTGCTGCTAATAAGAAAATATGCCAAACGACGCGTTAAAATAAGTATAATGTACGGTTAAGTACTTCATTTAGCAATGTAGTTTTAAAGAGCGATAATGTTTACAATACCTGGATTTTGTTGATGGCGAATTAACATTAGGGTTAGGTAAAGTGAGAACATTTTTTTTTACTTTTCGTGTCTCCTTATGCATTAAATAATTAAGTTATGCTAGTGATTTAGGTGACGTGCAGTAATTATTAAAGTTCTTCAGTAACAAAGTGCTGAGTACTGTGAAATGGTTTATTTAAAGAAAGATTACATACCTACTTATTTTTAAAAAAGTAAAAAAAACCATAATACGGTTTGTTTACAAGCATTCGTTTAGGAGTTTGGCTAAAATATTCTTCAAAATATTGGGACCCACCATGGACCTTTAGACTACTATTGGAGCTTGGAGGTTACACTTCTTACAAAGAACTGTAGGATTACTCTTGAAACTCGATTCATACAATACTGGAAATTGAAATCGTATATGTCATTTTGGGTACTTTGAACAAAATATTGTCGACGTATTAACATTCAGTTAGTATTAAATAATCAATAAATTATTCTATTGGATTCGTTGAATTATTTTATAACTAAATGTTAATAATTCGCTAGTACTGTATTCAAGAGTACCTAAAATGACATATCAGACTCTAATTTCCAAATTGAGTTTCAAGAGTAACCCTACTGATGAAACTGGGACATTGCTTGCTCCCTCTAACGTACCGTCCTCGTTCTAATTTTGACTTTGTCAACTGACTTCACAAGACTAGGAAAAGTCAGTACACTAGAGTGAGTCGGCAATACTTGGAAAATAACATCAGTTATTGGTTACGCGTGTAACCTTCAGTAGTAATCTATAGCTTCATGGGTCCGACTGTAATTTCAAAATGTTCAAAAGAATGTTTAAATAAATCAGTAATAATAAATCTTCATAAATTTTTTCCAACTTGTTAAATGAACAAAAATAAGCATTGTCATCATTTATAAGTCACAAAAATCAAAAGTCAGTACCTACTTTAAGTGCAATTGCGAAATCTCATTTAAAGATAAGGTACCGTCACAAAAAATGCTTTGGGTGGTAGGTTTGTGTTTTAATAACAACTCGTTGTTAGAGTTTTTGTGAAGCATCGGTGGTTACTTTGTTGTGCACACACTGATTTTAAGTTATCGCTATCTTCTTTCAACGAAAGTAATAGAAAGAGTCGAAACACATTTTTGTGCTATGAAATTAGACAGTACACGACATTTCTACAGACGTTTAATCTATCACTCGGAAGACGTTGATTAAAAACGCCACAATTTGACATGTTCGGACTAATCTAACATGTCTAAAATTAATCTATCTCTGTTTAGTTTAATTTAAAAAAGATAGCGTGCATCTAAAATAAGTTTAGTTTGTGGACAGCAGATTCAACTCCATCGTCCGAATGAGATGCATAGTGCCGCCATGACCATCGTACCTATTTCGGTACAGAGGGCACAATAGCTGGTAAAAGTACTCAGCTTGAGACTCATCACGACAATAACGCAGCACCTTACCACCTTCACCATATATGATGTCAAAATGCAAATCAATTCTTACCATCAAAAAATTTACTCTTCTGAGATACAAGAGATTAGAGGAACAATCGATCCCAAGTATTGTTGTTTTCTAGATCTTCTGCATTTTTGTACTAACCTCTTTTACATAATTTTTAATTTGATACATTAACATTTGTTAGATAACATAGAAATACTTAAATAGTTACCATTATACATTTAACAAACACCCAGACCCTCGTCGGGAATCTAATTCGAGCCTAGAGGGTGCTTGGTGGAATAAGGAGTGTACGCAAACCCCCCGGCGGCGGCGGAAGAGGCGGTACTCGCTACACTGTCCGAATATATTATAATGATGGATCCTTTTTAAAATTCAAATATTATTAAAGCAATGACTAACTTAAGTCCGCGCAGCAATTAACGTAGGTAGGTATGTGTTTTTTTAGTTTTATGGCAAGAAAAGATGTTGCCCGCGTGGTTGATGGAATATTTTTCGGGATAAAAACTATCCTATCTGTTAATTTAAGTTAACCTTTATGTGTGTGACAAATTTCATGAAAATCAATTGGCCAGTTTTTACGTAACGAAGTAACAAACATATTAACATTCGCGTTTATAATATCTATATATACCTACTAAACTTCTATACTAATATTATAAAGAGGAAAGATTTGATTTTTTGTTTGTTTGAAATGAATAGGCTCCGAAACTACTAGACCGATTTCAAAAATTCTTTCACCATTACAATGCTACATTATTCTCGAGTGACATAAGTTTTGTTTGATCAAAATCGGTGAAGTAAAAGCCAAGTTACGCAGGCTAAGCTGCGTGAAACTGCTAGTAACAGAATACGCTTTATTACAAATAACAATATTACGAATAACAAGCAAGGGGCTCCCCTGATTGCAAGAGATAACCGCAGCTTATAAAGACCATAGATATAGGTACGTCGCTGTCCTGGGGCTGGAATGTCAGGCCTTGCAAATCTGGCTCCCTCCGGACTGGAACATGGAATTGTCCTAATGAAGGCAGCAATATGTAAGGCGGTAGATCCGTAGCCAGGCAAGTTGTTACACAGCAGCACCAGTGGTTTTGTTGATAATGATCTATTCTTGCCTCTTACTAGCTGCCAGACATGGAGGTGGTCTATTCTATACAGGGTCCCCGTGTAGCTCCGGGCTCCTTTGTAGAATAGACCATCTGCCTTTCTTGCCAGGCAGCTAGTAAAAGGCGAGTATAGGCTCGCCGTCACTAACACCGTGACATCTGACTAAGTGGTAGAGTTTAGCAGCGACTCGCCCGGATTGGTATCATCGCCTTACCTATTCCTGCCGCCATAAAGTCATGACGTGTTCCGGTTCGGAGGGTAAGGTAGCCGGTAAACTTACTTTTGCTCGAGGCCCAACATCCCGGCCTCAGGTTGGCAACGCACCATTACCACCTTTGGTGTCTCTAAGCGGCGTGAATTTCTTACCATCAAGAAATCCTTCTGCTTGTTTGCCTTTCAATATCATAAAAAAAGGTACCTGGACCAACAGGCGAGGACACAATAATTAACAGTTTTAAATAATTACGTTGTTTTGTTTTTTAAATCATGCCGATTTAAAATTGTCCGGCAGATATTTTAAGACACGGTCGCGTTCTGAGCCGGTGCAAATAATAAGTTGTCGCCAGAGCTCAGGTCATTTCACGGAAAAACTTTTCGCACTCCACAGAGTTGAGTCGAGGTGTCAGAACGTCACGTCCGCAAAATATATGAAAACAAATAGATTTCATGCGATCTATTAAATAGTCTTGTTTATGAAAAAAAAGATAAAAAAATATTTTTTGTTAAATTCAACGCGGATAAACCCAAGAACACATCTAGCTCATGTAATAAAACTACATTAATATATACATTAGTAATTGGAAAACAAAAAGGCATCAATGAGTGTCAAGGTTGTTAATGGTGTGTGGCCTCTCTGAAACTTGAACACCTCCCTCTGCCTTATTACCGATTAATATATCCTACTAATATTATAAATGCGAAAGTTTGTTTGGTTGTACATTACTCCTTCACGCAAAAACTGCTAAACCAATTTTTATGAAATTTAACACACACATTGAGACTTGGATTAACATCCTACGGGACCATTAAACACGCCGGCAACAGCTAGTACAACATACGGGAAAACAATAGTATCGAGCTCTTACATTAAAACGGTAGAAATTATTATAGAAATCGAGTCCGGAGTCCGGATGAGTAATTGCAGAACTTTGTACCTCAGTATTGTTTATCTGTCAGCAACAGGAAATCCGTCTGTTCGTTTACCTTCAAACACCATAAAAGCAAAATATGGACAGAACTATTTAACTCTAACAACGCGACATCCTCGAAGGATATTACAAAGCCGCCGTAACCGTTAATACGCACACGTTAGGTCCGCCACACACACGCGGAATTGCTTTACGGAATCCGGTTCGGATTTTCGAACGCAACGAATCCATACGATTTGAAAGTTTCCGTAAGGAATTTCGCTGTCTTCTGCAAGCAGACCAGCGCGTAAAGGATCGAGAATAAAATCATGCCGAACGCAACTTTTCAATAGATTTTGTATGAGTCGCACCATACATTCGAAAATTCTGTACGGAATGGCAACAGCGTTGCCAATTTACCCATTTTTTCTATGCCTGACCACATTTTAGATTAAAACATGAACATTCAGACACAAATTTGGCAAACTTCACTAAATTTTAATAATAAAATATAATTTATTATAAGTATAATTATAATTTATATCTGTACACGTAAAAATGAAATAATTATGTACCTAATCATTATTATTTGTCATATTTGGGTAACCTAATAATGATGACATATTTCAACAATTTCGTTCCATTGAGCTTTGGATCCGATGTGACAAAAGGATTGTATTTGTGAAAATTTTGTTTCGAAATATCGAAAAGCGATTCCGTATGTATGTGGAGAGTCGACATACATCCGGAATCCCTTTTCAATATTTTTATATTTTTGTATCTTGTATTTCTTCAACCAAAACATTTTAATGGCAGAAATGGTACTAAACAGAAAATGGTATTAAAAATTAAATAAAAAGAAAGCATTCGGGTCAACGACCTTCGTTCAAGCTTCAATGATTCCGAGGCCCAAGTTCCACCGCTACCAGGTGACAAGGTAGTGTTTTTCGACAGCACGCACATTATGGTACTGCGATATCTGTCAGTCTGTGAACGTCAGTGGTCGCCGATGTCACGTTTCGGCCTCGGAAGGTAGTTACGGTAACACGGTACACTGGTGTAACTTACACCGGAGAAGCAAGAAAGTTTAACTACACAACCTGACGTTGCAACGTTCATTTCGTGTCGTCTGGAAATTTATTTGCTTTTAAGTTGGTTAGTTTATATAGTTTTATTGTAAGGTTAGTTAGATAAAATAATATTATAAAAAAAGTAGTGCGAGATTTACGGGTTAATATTTTTTTTTGAACTAATAAATAAACGGACGAGTTCCCGGTGGTAAGAAATACACATTATTTACCTTCGACACCCAAGACGTTAATCGTCAACAAATGTTACTTTGCCAACCAGGAGCCTGGACCTTAGTTTTTAAATTTACCGGATAATCAAACGAGAAAACAACAATAACGTGAGCTAACGGCGGAAACAATAGGCGATGTTACTAATCCGTTGCAGGACCTATAGGATTAGTTGAACTTTTGCAGGTTCAACTAATTCAAGTTTAACTTCAAAACAGGACACAGAAACACATATTTTAATTTAACTGTGTCTAAAAAAAGAACGTCTAACTTTTTTTTAAACAAGAAATAAATAAAAACGAACAGTCCGAGAACCTGTCGTTAGTGTCATTTGATCTTTACCATAAACGTTACAGGGCAAGGTTACGAGTTCCGACGGCTGGGCATAGGCTATTTATGGATCTAGAAATGCAGCAGCCTATGCAGGTGCAACCTTCCGTCTTCCGACAGATGTGGGTTATTGGTATTGCAGCAGGTTATAGCTTTTGCCAGCAGCTGTGGCCTAAGTTCATCATATGGTGTCTTAAGTTTTGCATAGATAATCCCTGGTCATATCAATAACCCATCGACTATCTTTAAAATTAGACCCAATCACAAATAGTTACAAAATGTTATCAAAATCTGTTTAACATGCGTCGCGACACGAGAGTTTTTACGTGACATGATAACAAGATTTGACAGATAAGATTATAAAATGATATTAGTATAAGATGTATCAATTACAGACACGAAATTTCATTTTCACCACTTGAAGAGTATCATCTATAAGTTACACACACATACACATACGAACACACACACACACCTGTTTTTGGACAGAAAGTAAAAAATCCCTATTCGATTACACTAAAGCATAATTTTGAATATATTTTAAATGTGTGGTAATTTATCGGAAAGTTTCACTATCTGTTTAGCCGTTTTGGCTTCTTGTTCATAACCGTTATTTTTAATCTTCTAATTAAAAACTGTATCATACTCGTATATAATATATTTTATGGTCATACAGTAGTTAGATACTGGGTGCGTTACGTTTCACAACCGGAACAAACAACACGGTACGAAGTCCACGAAACCAATAGAAGCGGCGCAGGCGCACCGGTAATGGTTTGATAGCCGTCGTTAGGGTTGTCACAATCACACTTGTATCTGAGCAAATAAGTACTTTTCCTTAACTAAAAAAATACTTTAGTTGCGACTAACAGCGAATAACACAGACAATTAACCGCAAACGACTAAAGCGTAGCACAAGGCATACGTACTTACGGTACGTAAACAGCTGATATTAGTACCTAAACGATACTGAAACATTCTAGCTTCAAATAATGTCCTACAATCTTGATATTTTAATGGGAAGCCTGTGGTCGGGATTTTTAACAGAAATAAATATATTTGACTTGAGATGTTGAATATTACATTAACATATTACCAGCTATACTACCCTTCAGAACGAAACACAACTGTGCATAATAATAATACGTTATGGCGGCAGAAATAAATAAGTCACTGAAAAATCTAAACAAGCACTTGAAGAAAATCAGATCTCTCTAGATTTGCCACTTAATAAAACTAGATACCGTAGGTTACAACCCTAAATAACAAAGAGGAATTGCTCTTGAAATGAAAACATGGACTTTGTATCTTGTAAGTCGGGCGAGCGTCGCGGGTGTCCTTATTGATAAAACAGCCAGGGCGATTGCACAAAGACATTGTCTGAAATGCGATCAAGTGACGCCTTCACATAGTTTTACAACTGAATCATTATTTACTGTTTTTTGGAACCGAGCGACGGTAACATATAAGTTCGCAGTAAAATACACATCTTCAAACTCACAACGGGAAAGTTGCTACGATACTTGACCACCAGTGATCTAGTTCGTAATGACTCCTTCAACTTACGAGCTGCCTGGCAAAGAGGCCGCTCGAGAGTCGAGCTAGCCGCTCGGCGTACACGCCTAATAACTCCGACCAACCGCGAGGCTCGAGTTCGATTCCCGACGTTGGCAGGCATTTGTGTGAAAAACATTTAGATGAGATTACCGAGTCTGGGTGTATTTCTATGTATTAGTATCGTTGACTAGCACCAATAACACAAGCATACAATTTGCTTACTTTGGGGTTACATTCAATTTGTGTGGCTTGTCCTAAGATATTTATTTATTATTTAATCTACTTTAGACAGGGATCCGGATCAACACGGGATAGTCAGAGTGATTTTAATCGAACTGCAAATCTATGTTATCAGCGAACATGGTTAACATTTTGTGTGTTAGACACGCTACCGAAGGGTGTAGAAGTCGCTTAAAAGTGTACCGAAAAATATCCATAAAGACGTAAACTAGAAGTTGGGCCCGAAACTTCACGCCACGCGAGCAGCCAATAGATCCTTTTGCGTTTCCAACATTCCTTTATCCACCGTTGCTTTGATATCATATTAACAAAGTTTCAAATCAAGGCGATTGGAGTGGCTTTGGAGTAAATACCTTACCTATTCCTGCCGCCATAACGTCATGACGTGTTCCGGTTTGGAGGGTAAGGTAGCCGGTAAACTTACTTTTGCTCGAGGCCCAACATCCCGGCCTCAGGTTGGCAACGCACCATTACCACCTTTGGTGTCTCTAGGCGGCGAGAATTTCTTATCATCAGGAAATCCGTCTGCTTGTTTGACTTCCACAATCATAAAAAAAAATACTAAAATACACAACCTTCTTTTGCTGTAGTCAGTTCAGATATTATATGCTTTTTAAAGGACTTTAAAAAAGGAGGTACTTTATTCGAATCGCTTGTATGTACGTTTGTTGCTATGCCTGTATATACGCGATTATCTTAAAAAGAAGTGATCAGATTTAAATACTATTCTATTTAAAGGAATACCAATTTCTTTGATAAGGTTTTAAGGTATAACATGTAAGGATCTAATGATCTTTGGAGACGAATCAAGGAACTCTTCAACGCTTGCTCATGATTTTTGCTATTATCTTTTTCATATTAATTACAAACGCGATGGGCGAGCTGTCATATTTTTCGCAGATCCCTCTTTTTGTTTTGTTGCTTCTGCCTCTTTGCCTGGCAGCTCAAAAGAGGCGAGCATAGGTTACATCTTTCATTACCAGTAAAAGCATTGGTGCTAGAATGCTGTGCACCAATTTGCCCCGGTAGGGATCCACCGCCATATCTTTAATTGCTGTCGCAATAACGACAGTCTCTTGGTCTGGCCTGAAGGGTGAGGTTGCCGGCAGACTTGCACAATAGGCCAGGCTAGAAGACGATGACGCACATATGACATCTATGCTATGTATACGCCACGGTTACCACTACGGTTGCCAGATGTTCGGGATTTGTCGGGATTGTCCCGACATTTCGTATGATGTCCAGAGGACCCGAGAAATTAGTTTTTTTTTCTGAGAAAACTGAATAAAAAAAGTAATACCTATTTTTAATAGTAATTATTAAAAAGAGGATTTTTCTTAATACTTTTTGACCGATTGTGATCTGAAAATCCCGAAATTTTGTCCAGACATTTCAGTCTACCTATCTGGCAACCCTAGTTACCACTCACCATCAAGAGAACCGTGTGCCTGTTCGCTTTATAAGAATTCATTGATCTTATCAAATCAGGATTGGCCCAAGACAATATCTTGGTACATTATTTAGTCTAAATACGAGTACATAGAAGGCACAGCGCACAGACAATAAAAGAAAATGACAAAAACAAACAGATTTAAAACGTCTCAATAATAATTGATCAATTAATATGATATTTTTATCCCCTACTTAGCGCCGAAACCCTCACCCGGTTTCCTCCATGTTCGAACTTAAAGTATTGAACATACCTACATACATACATACTAAAATTTATTACGATCGAAAGTTACTATGAAAAAAAATCCCTCATATCAGAGTCCGTTAGCTGGAGCACTTACCTGAATTGTATAGATGCAGTACTTACAGTTCGCTACCGAGGTGGTGCTAAGATACGACCGTCGCCAACAAACACCGAACACCAATAATCACTAGCAGTAGCCTGTAAGTTTCAATCTCAAGGTTGAGATGTTTAGCCTCAAACTTACGTTCGTAAGCGTAACCTCTCAACTCCGAACACGGCAGCTTCTTCCGATGACGTCAATAGTGGAATAACGTTCTACAAAAAATAGTTCATGCCTTTACGGAAATATTATATGCGAAAACATACGTGCGTAACAAGCGAAAAAGTATGTATGTAATAAAATTGACTTAAATTATTATAAAAAATCACATCATAACAATAACACGCTTATCGTGTTCAGTACCTACATTTGACTAAAAAGAGTTTAAAAAGGGGTATAATGGTACCCATAGCTAGGGTTGCCAACCATACTTTATAATAGCGTATCCTACTTCATTTTTGGTAATTATACTTTATACTTTTACATACAAATAAAGTATGAAAAAATACTTTATTTTCAATCTTTACTACGATGCGCAAAATAAAATACACACTATGAAAAGTATAGTTGAAAAATGGCAATGTATACCTACTTAATTAATTAAAAATGCAAGTGATAGCTTAATAAATATAAAAAAAAGTTATTTCGTACCTACTCTTCATTCATTTGAAAAGTGGCGGTAAGAGAGAAAAAGAGCATAATTTTTTTATTATATTAATTATTTAATTAAAAATGAATTGTTTATTTATTCAAATTAAAATTATGTTGATTATCAATCAAGCTTTGCAACATTTAATGATAACAAAAAAATGTTAGCATGTGCGAAAAGAACACAAAATTACGTAACCTAATATTTGAAAAATACTTTTTTTTCTTCGTAATACTTTATTTTTTCCCTATCCAAACCAGTTTATACGTTTTTTTGGTCAAACCTAGTTTCAAAGTTGGCAACCCTACCCATAGCATGGGCCATTATATGTCATTATATTTTTAAAATGATGGAACACGATTAAATTAGAGTACAAAACATAGAAATAGGAATATTAGACGTCAATGGTACAAAAGAATAATTTTGTAAGTAAAATGTACTTTCTAGTGAATAAATATTACAACAATCAAATTATTGAATTTCCCGAATTACCAAATGTTTAGTTTAAAAAGGTATACATAGATCAATATTTACTGAGTCTTATTTTTTAAAAAAACGAGCATAATTATTTCCGTAATGATACTGTTGGAAGTATGTAGGTAAATTTATAAATAATTATCTGCAACCAGCAACTACATATACAATATTCAATTATAGCAATCAATTTAACGACCGTTTAGTCGGCATACATTTTCCACGGAAAACATCACCGATAAATATCCGTACACTGATAAAACAATTAAACATTTTCTATGAAGTAAACATATGAAATACCTACCATTATATTATTTCAATTGCAAATATCCACAACTTACAACATTAGATATGTTATAAGTGTGTTAACATTTGAACTTATATGCCCTCGTAAGCTGTATTTTGGACTTTATTATAAGCTAGCGGCCCGCCCCTGCTTCGCACAGTTATGAAATATACATATAAACCTTCCGCTTCGATCATTTTATCTATTAAAAAAACCACATCAAAATCCGTTGCGTAGTTTTAAAGATTTAAGTACAAAGGGACATAGGGACAGCGGAAGCGACTTTGTTTTATGCTATGTAGTGATACCAACTCAAATAATATCGACAACACAACAAAATTATAAATGCAATTATAAATTATTTTATTTCACGGTTCGGTAAGCCGCTTGAACGAGGAACAGATTTTGAAATTGTAGCTTAATATGTAAATAAATATTCTCACAAATTATAAAAACAGTATGAACGTTAATTTAATGTTTTAGTTAATTAAGTTTCTGTCGGACTGTATAATATTTCTCTGTGTAACGGTGGGGTTTTGAATATAAGCTCCTGTGTTTGCCCCAGAGTGTGTTCTATCTCCCAAATCTAGATGGGGAGAGTGGTAGATGAACTAGTCTTCTAGAAGACTATCCCATATAACGACTTTATCGTAACAATTGAATATGTATTTATTGGCTACGTGAACTTGGCTAAATGCAAGAGTTCAATGATAACTCGACCAGATTGTAAACATCGTCTTGCCGCTCCTGCCATAACATCAGTTCTCACAAATAAGAACAGGGTATGTTTCGGTAATAATTAACAAATGGAGCAAGGAAGTCACCCTCTGGCAACTAAGAGACGGCAAAAGGAGCAGAGGTCGTCGAGTCAGGAGATGGGTAATGACTTGAAACAGACAGCAGGACTATTCTGGTTGAGAGTAGCAAGCGACAGGATCCATTGGAAAGAATTTGGAGGAGGCCTATCCCAAAAGGCACACCGAACTTTTGTAACCCTATAGGAATAAAAAGGCTATTATTATGATTTGGTAAACGGATTAATGAAGTAAAACGTCATATAACAATTTTGTGGCTTATTAGCCCGGTGTTGGATTTCACTTAATGAGGACCCGGGCTCGATTCCCGGTTCGGACAACAAAAAGAAAATGTGTCTCTTTTTTCAATTTTCTAAATAAAACAACGTTGAAAGGGACTGAAAAAGTCGCCCAGTTGACAATACGTTTGCAACCTACACAACATTGTGAGACTAGTGTCTCCAGCTAGTTGTGAGGGCACCCACATCAAGAAGAAGGTGCTAATGATTTTTTAACCCCCGGTGGAAAACGAGGGGTGTTAAAAGTTTGACATATCCGTGTGTGTTGTTTGTTTGACTGTGCATCACACTTTTGAACGGACGGACCGATTTTGATGCGGATGCTTTTACTTTAAAAGTTTGACATGTCCGACTTCCGAATGTGTTGTTTGTTTGACCGTGCAGCATACTTTTATACGGACGGACCAATTTTGATGCGGATGCTTTTGTTTGAAAGCTGTCGTGATCGATATGGTTCTTCGCTACCTACATTACAATATGTGGGTGTTGTCGGGGGTTGATTTTTTTTATTATTATTTAGTCATGTGAAAAAAATATTCAAAATTAATAGTTAGAACAAGACAAAAAATGTCCAGGTCGGTTAGTAACATAACAAAACTAGCACCCCGTCCTGGCTTTGCACGGTTGGACCATTTTTTTTTAGAAATTATGCAATCTACGTTCATGGGCCATAATGTTGGCTTCTCATAATAAAAGCATTTCTCAAATCCGTCCAGTAGTTTCAGAGTCTATTCAATGCAAACAAACAAACACACATAGACACACAAACTTCTACGTTGTTAATATATAACAATTACTAACAACTAAAGGAGAGCTGTCGAGTAAACTGAAGTAAGCATTAATGTTAGTTCCGTTGCACGTGACCTTTGCAGTGACGATAGCGACCTCCAAACACGTGGCCATTTCACATGTGACACTGGCAGTTGTACAGCTATTACCTACCTTTAAATAAAATAATTATACATCACAGAGATACTGACGGTACTGTTCTGGCGCTACATTTGACGTGGACAGGTAGCTCTTTAATAAATAATGAATACAAGGTGCGCCGCTTAAAGTTAGTAACCCGATAAGTTAGTATTGTACCTCTTCTACAGAAGCCACGTCAGTGCTTGTTATTGCCGTGTTCCTGTTTTGGGAGTAAAACATTCGGTAAATTTAAACAAGAGGCTCCAGTCTCGGTGTGGCAACGCATAATAATCAACTGGGTCTCCAGGTGAAATATAATAAAATCAGTCAGGTAAACAAACCTTTTAATAACATAAATGATTGGTAATGGTAACACCATTTGAGTGAATTGTGGGGCACTGGGAGCTTGCAAAAAGACTAAAGAAGCTTAAATGTAATGTAGCTATGAAACACTTTGATCATATTGTCATCTTCCATTCAAAAAAATTCGTATCGATATCGGTCCATCCTTTCAAAAAGTATGATGCCACAAACAGACACACATAAATACAAAAACGTCAAAGTTATAACACTCCTTTAGTCCGGTCGGGGGCTAAAAAAGAAGACCAAGTGCCAATCTTAAAATCAAAACAATCTAATCACTGTAACTACATTTATTGAATATCTAACAATCCGCAATTTTAATAACTTTATCCGCTAGCCGGTAATGGAGTCGTCACATTCCCACGTCCATGCTCAACGTGATGATAATCTGATGAGATTAGATAATTTTACGTTAATGACGACAAGCCGATACCGAACGACGCTGGATCAAGATTACGAGCGAGGAGTGCGAGCCGCGATCTTCCGTGACATACACACGGACACTAATGTCTCACGTTGCACAGCTACGAACTGGAACCCTGCCATAGGACATGTTTCCTGAGTAGTAGACATGGTTGCCAACCTGAGGCCGGAATGTTAGCCCTCGAGCAAAAGCAAGTTCACCGGCTACCTTACTCTCCAAACCGGAACACGTCAATGACAAGCATTGGACGTTATGGTGGCAGGAAAGATAAGGCGGTGGTATCAATTCAGGCGAGTCGATGCGAAACTCTACTTCCTAGCGCGCCAACCGCAGATCAACTCATGAGTCACGAAGTTGAACCAGAGCTACGAACCGGCTTGCAGTTTAGCTCAACTTATCTACGGAATCATGTTTGGGAACCATCGCTCGAACCGAACCATATGTCAGCCGATAATCACAGCTGTTTTAGTCAATGGTCACAGACCGTAGCCATCAGTTACAAAACATTTCAAATGAACTAGCGAATTTTTGACTTCAGCTGCAGCTAACTCAAATATTAAGCTATCTGAATATTTGCAAAGTCTCATAGTTGATTTACTCATGTGATGCCATCTAGAATATTGTGACAACCAACCAAACTAGAACAACACATAGGAGAGTATTGACGTTATAATATTTACCCATTAAGGATTTGACATAATGTTTTGTTACAGAAGCAGGGATATCCGGATAGATTTCAATGATTAGGATTACCTACAAATCAGTTATTTCATCTATCAATTACCGCATTTGTAACCGTGAGATCCGAGAAAGAGTGGAATTGAAAGAAAGTGTTCGGTCAAGTGGAAAGAATGACAGATGAAAGATTGACAAAGCAGAAATACAATGCGAATGTGAATGGATGTAGGTACCCGGGGTGACCAAGGTTGACATTGCACGATCAGATCACTCGGATATTATCCGACGGTGGTGTCAAGAGTCTTCGAAACCGGCGTGTTTGTATGAAAAGGGTAATGAATGTGAAGAAAGCCAGACAGGTTTGTCAGGATCGTGAGGTCTGGCATCGATACTCTCTGCCTACCTCGTAAAGGACTTGGCGTTAAGATATGTATGTATGTACGTGTCAATTACTAACTTAATACCACTGCCTCATTCGCAGGGCATACGGCTGTGATATATACGAGTATATCAGTAATACTATGCGGATATGTAGCAACCTTTGTAACTCACGTTCGCCACGACTGGATGATTTGGTCAGACAGAGATAAGCTGCTAGACTTCAACCTTTGGCGGTCACACTGGTTCGTTTTCCGGCTGCAGGTTATTACGTCGATTGAGTTGGTTTTATATGTTTAGCTTTTAGTTACGAATAACGTATCGTTAATTTCGAGTTAACTTACCGTATAGTACCTGCCACTATTTAAGTTATGCGCTTCGGATTTACTCTTTTTACACTTTATACTTATATTTTTAAATTGGCTGACCTAATCTAAATTTAAGCGAAATGATTAATTATGTAATAACTTTAAAATACTTTCAGATTTCCGAAGCTTGACGAATATGATCGAAGCGCATAATTTAAATAGTGGGTACTACTATACCTTTTAAATGTCGGTGGGTAACATCGTGATCTTTGTTTACCTTTAACTACCGAGTTCCTTAGACTTCACTACATTTCAAGCTATCAACTTGCTGTGTTCCGGTTGGGAAGTTTGAGGTACTTGGTAAACTTAAGTAAGAAAAAGGCTTGACATTACAGCCAAAGGCCAACAACAGTTGTTGGCCGTTACTCACGAACTCTATCACAGAAAAATAATCTGTTTAATCCATAACATAAAATAATAATAGCAACTCCCATAATACAGAATTGCAAATTTTTAAGTTCACTTTTCAACCAATTAAGTTTTTCCTTTGGCTAACCTACTAACGAAGAGCAATTAACTACTTAATTCTGATTAACAGATAATTAACATAATAAAACATTGTGATCAACATAAGCAAAGTTCAAAATCTTGGGCTGCCCCTAGCCGCTTTTACATAATATATTTTTATATCATTAGAGATACCTACGTATGTGATCATCAATAGATCCTAGATTTATTTAAGATGTGGCTTGACCCTTAACAAGACTTGGTTGAGATTCAGAAAACTGACAAACCTATAATTAGCCGATTACGTGACAATTTAAAATTGAGTCAAAGTACAATTTTGTACATTAATTACCCTCATCAAATTTGATGTAAAGTAGAAAAGGTATCAAAGATGTAAGTGTACTAAGCTAGAATGTGACAATTCACTCTTTTCTAAAAAAGCTGTAGTCGAAAAATGGTTAGAATAATCAAACAATAAAATATTACCATTTAACAGTAAAAACATTCAGTCATTGCCTTGTAAGTTCTGATTCACACCAAAACATATAAGTCGATAGCTACACCGAACCACGTTTACATGTATGTAAACATGAAGGTAGTTGACCTTTACTTTTGCCAACTAAAATGTACCAAAACGTGCAAATTTTATGTATGCAAATAACATATCTACATGATGAGGACCGTTATATGGTGACTATTTTACAAGGTAAAGTATGTAAGTATGACAAAAAGTAGACTATGTCACTCCGGACACATAGGTTACACACAAAAATACACCACAACAGTTAACATTGCTCTATTGCCACGTGAAGGACAGACAAATTGGAATTTCTCATTTTTTATAGCAAGCAATGTTTCAAAGATTATCTATACGCAAGAGTACCTATCTAGCACGTTGCACAGCGCTTCAAACTTCGATTTTAAACAAGATACTTAACAACTTTATCAAGCACATCTGGACAAGCAAAACTACAAAAATAAAGTCAACCTAGTTCTTAACAGATACCTACCCAACTTGACGATTAAGGTATATCGCCTAAGAAAAAGATTATAGAACAACTGTGATCGCAATACTCTTTGCTAAGCCATTTGTATCTACTAAGTTATATTAAAAAAAGAAGGTGAATTGTTAAAACTTTAGACTTACAAACTTAACTTTCAAGTTACTGAACTAAGTTAGCTTAAGTAAATCTTCAGACCAAGTCTTTTATGCGTCACAACCTTTTTTATCAGAAGTTGGATACTGTGATTTCTTTCGGCAGTCATATTGAACAAAATAGTTATAAATGCAGTAGGTTTATTAAACTAGAAGATTAAATTACATTTAAGAAAGAAAGAAAATCTATCGGAGCACACGTTTTATACTGTCCACGTTACAACGCGTGTCAATAGCACACCGACACAGCGAAAGGTCAGTCACGATTCGGTGGTCACGTGAAAAAATGCAAAACAAACTTACCAGTTAATAAAAAAATATATAAAACTAAACTAATTTATATCACAGCCACTTCAATTATATATTTTATTTATCACAGTGGAGTGCTCCGGTTGAAGAGCATACCGAGACTAAATTTAAAAGGATGGCGGTCGCTCTTTCCCGCGTTCCGTGGCCGTGAACGAATTAAGTCTACGCCACGTCTAGGGCTGGCGATACATTAGGAAAATAAACAATAGTATCAAATGTAATTTGCTGATATATTCAAGGTTGCTTAGTATGTGCAATTTGTTTACTACCTTATCCGTTGTTCACACTACTTTTGTCACTGTTATACATTTTATAAAAGAAGAATTGGCAATCCCTAAATACATGTTATAAGACGTCGGGATGTTTTTTGTTAGATTTTACCTTTTTTTTAAATCGTAGTCGATTTAATAAAAAATTCATCCTGAAAAACTTTCTTAGCGTAACAGCTCGTGCCGAAGCTATTTGAAAAAAAAGACGGGTTGCACTCCGGAAATGCCGGCGGAAAAGAAAATTTGAACAGTTCCTTTCTTCACAACATTAGCATTTTTTATATTTTGGAATGGTTAGGGAATAATTTTGCATAAATTGCTGATACTGCTGATACTAATCAGTATCAAAGTACTATAATTTATGCACAAATATTATTTTCAATCAATAACCTGCGTTTGGCTTGACAAAAACTCGCTAAAGTAAGACCACGTGACGACTAGGAGCGTCGTCATATTATCTGTATAACGAACATTGCTCGTCTACACATAAAGCTTATTTTCAAGATGGAACAAATAGAGCAATGTCTTTTGATATTATACGTATCTGCTATCATGTCTTGTGAAAATGTAACGGCGTATTATTCATTGCGAATCCTATACTCTTCGGAAATATCTTAGCAATACTTAAACAGCAATGAATCTACGTTTTTTTAGTTCTCGCGCCGTCTTATTCGCGCATGCGCCCTGCGCTGTCTTACGATTTGACGCGACTTTAGAAGTTTTTACTCATTCCAAAAAAAGGGTGCAACGCCGCTAAGGAAGTTTTCATTTCAAAAATAACTTTGAAATAAAGACTGTTATTGAATAAAACCGATATACTGATATAACCAAATATGACTTTTGGCTACTGCTAAGACTGAAAGTCACAAATTTTATCTGAACTACTTCGATATTACTTAATAGTTTAGCAGTAAACACACATAGCTTCACGTTATGTGGTATGCAGAGAGTATCAACACTGTTTTCATACAAACACATCGATTTCGAAGACTCATAAGACCAACCCCGAATAAAACTCTATCGATTTGAACATGGAATGTCAAGCTAGGTCTCCCCACGTACCAACATCTATCCACATTTGCATTTTTTCTGCTTTGTCAATATTTTAAAATTAACAACGTTACAATACTTGCAACTCGATATCGGTGGGCGAGCTTTACTTTATTAAACCAAATATTAATAAATTAAAATAAATTCCCCCCCCCCCCCTGATGGTCCGGGCTCATTTGCAGAATAGACCATCTGCCTTTCTGCCTTACTGCCAGGCAGTTCGTAAAAGGCGAGCACAGGCGTACCGTCACCTGACTAGTGACATCTGACTAGGTGGTCGAGTTTCGCAGCGACTCGCCCGGATTGGTACCACCGCCTTACCTATTCCTGCCGTCATAACGTCATGACGTGTTCCGGTTTAGATGGTAAGGTAGCCGGAAAACTTAGTCAAAAAACTCAGGGCCTCAGTTTGGCAACGCACCATTACCACCTTTGGTATCTCTAGGCGGCGTGAATTTCTTACCATCAGGAAATCCGTCTGCTTGTTTGCCTTCCAATATCACAAAAATAATAATAAGTAAATGGGTATTTTTATGATCATTTGCCTAAAATTGCGCAGAAACTGCATTTTTATTTTTTTTATTAAATAATACCGATTTCGCTACCAAACACTTTTTGACACAATATAGAAAGACGCGTTTACAAGAGCTGTACATGAAAACGTATTGTTAAGAAACTTGTTTTTGTCTTCAACCCTAACAACGACAGAAAAATAGTCGACACTGCAATGCCAACCGTTTTTCTGCTTGTTATTTATGGATTTGCAAAGAAACGTATAATCTAGTCTGCATGGCCAGTAGTCGATGGTAATGAGAACTTGATTATACATAGGTACATAGATACTGAGTTAACACAATTACCTGTGCGAATTTTTTACAAACTCAACCTGTTTGGAAATTAAAGTGTGTGTGTGTGTGTGTGTGTATGTGTGTGTGTGTGTGAGTGCGTGCGTGCGTGCGTGCGTGGTGCGTGCGTGCGTGCGTGCGTGCGTGCGTGCGTGCGTGCGTGCGTGCGTGCGTGCGTGTGTTAGTATATTATCTATTTATGGCATCATGTTTTATGGAACTAAACAGAAAAGAACTTTAAATTTTCTTTACACTTTTTTCACTTAAAACAACTTTAGACTGCAAGCAACTCGCGAGATCTTCAAGCTAGCTCCTAGCAAGGCTCCAGGCCACAGAAACAAAAATCACGAAGAGCGTGTTTTGTTTTTGTAGAACGTAACTGAATGAAAATGTGCGTAACAAAATAATTTGACGGCAAATTTCTCTCATACGTCGATAAAGAAGATTTACTCATTCATTTATTCATTGAAGTAATGTACGAGGGTGGATGCAAAAGTTCTAAGCCCGACCAAGAAAATGAAAGAAAAGTGGGTCTAAATTTATTTTAATTTTTCGACATAGTCTCCATCTAGCTCAACACACTTCTTCCAGCTGACCTGCAACTTGTTTATCCCCTCGAAAAAAAAGATTCCGGAAGGTCGGCGAAATAGTCGTTTATTGCGATTTTCACCTCATATTTGGTCGAAAATTTCGAGCCACCTAAATGTTTTTTTTTAAATTTGGAAATAAATGGTATATTTTGAATAACGTAAAAGGTTACAATAATAACTAGAATTTATAGTTTGACCTTTCGGTAAGTAATCTACAAAAATTATGCCCTTCGCATCCCAAAAAACAGAAGCCATGACTTTGTTAGTCGACAAAACGATCTTAGCCTTTTTCGGTTTAGGAGAGTCTGATCTTTTCCACTGTTTGGATTGTTGCTTTGATTCAGGAGTATGGTGGTGAACCCAGCTTTCATCCATGGTAATAAATCTAGACAAAAAATCCTCGGGATCAGTCGCAAAAAGTTCCAAACAGTCTCGCGAAATTGTGTATCGAACTCGTTTTTGTTCAGCTGAAAACAACCTCGGGACCCAGCGAGCGGAAACCTTATGGAACCTCAACTTTTCCGTTATTATGTGTTGCACCCGGCCATAACTAATGTTTGTTATCTCAGCTTTAACATAGCTAATGGTCAAACGTCGGTCATCCAGTGCGAGATCACAAATTTTATCAATGTTTTCTTTCGTGGTAGAGGATTTAGGCCTTCCACTCATAGGATCATCTTTAATGCTCTCACGACCGCGCTTAAACTCAGCTACTCACTTCTTGACACTGAATTACGATGGAGCAGACTCCCCCAAAGTGCTCACAATATCTTGATGGATGTCTTTTGGTGATAGGCCTTTTTTATTGAGGTACTTAATGACTGCACGGTGTTCAATTTTTTTCCATTATTGAAAATTGCGTCAGATTGTTTCAAACAAATAATCACAGAAAATTTATATTGTGCACAATAAATAAATATGACACATACTAACAAATGACCGTAGATTTTAAAAAGATGTCATAGCTCCATGTAGGTTAGGCCACGAACTTTTAGGTTAGGATCCACCATCGTAGCTAAGAACCATTTTAATCAAGTCAGCTTCCAAACATAAAAATGTGCATCTACATCAGCCCAATCCTTCGTAAGTTATGATGCCATAGACAGACAGACACAGACACGTCAAACTCGTAACACCCCTTTTCTTTTTTTGATTTAAGACTGAGCTGCATTGATTGGAATAAGTATGATAATCTTAGTCATTTGCGTTTGCACATATTTGTCATTATCATCATTATCACCATCATCTAAGACTTGTTTATCCCATTTCACACTCATTTTAAACGTGGAAACCAAATGACCGCTTCCCTAACGCTATATAATATATATTATATCATACTTTTCCATATTCGCAAGATCTTCGTCATATCAATGGGTTGGATCTAATGACACACTCGACTTGTTTCTTAGGTCGGTCTTTTTTAGACGACGCCTGCAGGTTTTTTGTTATCCACGTAGTTTGCAAAAAACTAGCTTCCACAAGATGTTCATAGTAATTTCCTGTATTACAAACAAAGTGGTATCAAAGTAATTTGTTCGCATTTTTGATATTTAGATATCAACAACTAATAAAAATACACTTTACATCCAGTTACTGCTTAATATATGAACATTACGTAACATGAAACCAGGCTAGTGAAAGTCTTCAGAAATAATCACCTGAATTTAGTTTTTTAGCCCGCGTGTGTGTGTATGTATTGAAGGGATTTAATAAATCGGACAGTGGTGGTAATTCTGCTGTTCACAAACTATTGAACTATTGAATTCCCTAAACTTTTTAACCGTCTCGTTGGTCAAGGTGATAGCGTACACGCCTTATCCACCGACCAACCGCGAGGCTTAAGTTCGATTCCCGAGAGGAATAGGTGATGGTGTTATAAACGCAGAAGTCCGTATTTTCGAATATTTATTAAATTTTATTAAATTCGTTTTTATACCTATTTATTTGTGCATTTCTATGTATTATTATCGTTGACTAATAACCATTTTTTTGGGTTTAGATCGATCGAAAATTTCACCACTGTTGGAGTACACTCATACCTACATTTTTCTTACCCTCCGAAGGAAGAAGAGTGAGATTATAATAGTGGTTTGAGATGTCTGAGTCTGAGTGTGTCTTTCTGTGGCATCATAACTTTTAAACGAATGGACTGACCTCAATGCGGATTTTTTGGTTTGACAGATGACTGGAACGATATAGTCCTTAGCTACATCACATGTATGTTTTGTCGGCGGTTTATTAAAAAATGTTTAATGTTAGTATAATTTTTAATGGCATATATGTAACAGAATCACGACAACAACATGACAACCCTACCACGAAGGCTGAAATAGAACGCTCGAGTATATAGGGCAGGATTTTAAAACTAGACATAACTGTTATCGTTTTAAGGAGGATTACGAAGAAAGTAGATAACTATGGATAATTTAATTTAAGCGTCAGAATTATTGCGTTCCCATATTCCGCAGGTTTTCTTACATTCTGGTCATGTTAGGTGTGTAGGGCAAGGTTAGTGTTATCTACATATTAATACGTGATGCCAAAACTCTGGACCCCTTTTTACAAAAATTGCGCGAACGGAGGAGTATGAAATTTGGCACACTTATAGTTTATTTGTAGGAGAAATGCGGAACGCTAATAATTTTCTATAATGCTTATAAAGTACATTAAATCAATAAATAAAACATTACCAACACTAACATGCATTTGACACACACAAACAAATATATTAATGATAACTATAAAAGATCACAGATGATGCACTTTCATAAGGTTTAGTAGTTTGTCTTGAGAAATGAAGATGGCGTTTATATCAACAAGGTATGAAAATTTATTATGGTCGAATTTCGACCAACGGGCGACCACTAGTTTCTATAAATTATTGTCGCCACTGTAGTCTAGCCGTTCGATGTTGGATTTCACTTAATGTGGCCCCGGGTGCGATTCCCCTGACAGGCAACGTAATTTTTAAAAAAAAATTCTAATGAAAAACAACTTTGTCCGGGATTACGTATGTACCCGAAAAGCGAAAGTTTGTTACCTATCACATTGTGGGACTCAGTATTTTCTGCTAGTCGTGGGGGCACTCTGGGTGTGCCTCTGTCTACCTCTTCAGTGATACGCGCGTGAAGAGACTTGTATTAATACAATACCACTATAAGACCTGTAAAGTATATACATATTTAACGCGACAATGACATAGAAGAAAGCCAAATTCTTATTCACACACGAATTTACCGCAGAATCAAAGTGAAGTGAGTCCGGAAGTTCATGTGACTTGTCTTTACAATGAAATAGACGACTACGGTTCCAATGAGGTAGATATGTGGACGGAATTCCCATAATACATACGAAATACATCAAACATTAAAATCGTTTATGCATATTTTATCTACTGCAGGTTTGTAATTTTCAGAAAAAATGTAACGGTGACTGGTCACAATTATACGCAGTTCACAGAAATTAGAAATAAAATAATAAAAATACCTTAAATACAATGTCTACTTTAGGAGGTATTACACTTTTTCGTTTCATAATATTTCTTATAAAACATGGCGAGGGACTTAAGTAAAAAAAAGCATCTTCACGATAATATCTCCGAAGTGGTAGGCAGAGGCACAATCTGGGTACTCACAACTAGCCGAAGACACTAAGTTGTGGGACTTGGTGTGTGATAGGTGACAAGCCTATGACGTGATCCCGAGCATTTTTTTTTATTTATTAAAAAATTGGAAAAACCACATTTCCTTTTTGTTGCCCGATCCGGGAATCGAATCCGGGACCTCATGAAGGCAAACCTGGGCTGTTGGACCACAAAGGCGAATGTCTTAAGAAAAAAGAATAAACGACAAAGGTTTCAAATAGCTAAAAATATTATTGTAATTGAAGCGTGTCGATATCTGGTAGGACTGGAGTAGGTTACGACTCGTTGTTAGTGGGAATGTTATTACTTATCACTGCCGCACGCTTCAGCAGTCAGCACATAATGAGAAGTGACAAAATCTTAAAGAAGTTTAAATAGAACTGATTTAATTATTAGAACATTTTAATGGGACTAAAAGTCACGTAAGCAAGAAACACATGCCGCTAATATACACCAAAGGAGTTAATGAAGGACGTTTCATCACCCCTTTTACATTCACGTGAGCAACCGGTCTACCGGACAAACCACGGACTGAACAAATACTACGGCAAATGTTAAATTTGTGGTGACTACTCCAACCAGATACCACTGCAGTGACCATCAAATCTATTTTGGGCGTCGCGTCGTGTCACTAAACCCGTCATGTCACTCGACCGTTGGTATTGCATAATCAAACATTATCAGTGTCCAATAGCCAGCAACCCTATAAAATGTTGCAAGTGATGAATTAGAACAAGGGTAGCACAGCGCGTGATGGTTTCCGTAACTACCTAGTTTTGCTACTGTTAATATATAATTTATAAATTGTAAAAACTGACTTTAACCTCAAACACGAGTTCTGCGACGAAATGACCAGTGTGGTATACGAGCATTTTCACTTTAAATGGTGCAGGCAATATTCCGGCTGTACCACAACAAAATATAGTCCAAAATAAATATATTTAACATTATACTGCAACAATATGCATACACATTGCAGGTGTAACTAATAATCTATATGATTTTGATTACTGATATCTGAAAGAATTACGTTTAAATTTTATTTTAATTAAAAATAAATCTAAGATATGTAAAATTATGGTGTCCCAACGACAGAATGCTTCCTACAATTTGAAATTTCTTAATTAATTGCGCAACAAATTGTGAAGTGATAATTTATTTTCAATATTTGATAGTTATTAATGCATCTACACTAAGTATTTTATACAATTTCATAAATTTATTTTTCAGAAAATGTATAAAATTATTGTCCTACGAATTCGCGATTACCGGACATGTCTGGTTAGTAACGCGTTTTATTATAAAACTACGTAATCTATCGGGCTAATTCCGTTTTTGTGGCAACCCCAAGTACAAATCTCACAGTCTAACCGCCATTTTCAAGTCTTTCATGAAAACTGTGTCCAGTAATGCGGCGGTTTCTCGTCAACGAAGTTTTGGCAAAAAAGAATCTGTTGTGGTTAGTAACGGATTTCATTGAGAAATTATGATTTTACGTTGTTTGAATTCCTGATTTATAAAAGTCTTTAAATGCTGTTATTAGTATCATATAAGTAATTTTGGGTTCTTTTAAATCTTATTGATAATTTTATTTTTGTTTTAATAACGATCTACATTCGTCACGTCTTGTTAGTATCCGTTTCAATAGTATGGACAAAAATGTTACGAAATGGACATGTAAAGCTTAGTACCCATTACCTGAATTAAATAATTATTCTATGATGATTAACAATATTAAAATTTTTTAAAAAATATTAAGGAGGTTGTAACCATAGACAAACGGCATCAGCAGTTCTGTAGGACATTGTAAAAACATTGTGTATGTAATATTATATCTATCTTTATATAAAGAAGAGTTTGTTTGTTTGCTTGAAAGCGCTCAGAAACTACCGGTCCCAATTGAAAAATTCTCCATTCATTGAGGAAGGCTATATATAGGCTACATAACATTATGCTGCGACCAATAGAAGTGAAACAGTAAAAAAATTTTGCATAAACGGGGAAATTTATTCATATTTGAGGGCATAACAGAAATTGTAGCGGGTAGAGTTGCGGGCAACAGCTATTAGATAGTAAAGTTATAAATACATACATACTTTTAAAAAAATGTAAAATCGATATTTTTATTAAGACAAATTTAATTGTTATAAAAGTTCTTAACGTTTCTAAACATTGGTATTTGTGTATCTGAGTAAGATAACGTTATACTATAACTGTGATGGTGATATGGTGACTCTACCTAATTATAAACAATGTTTGATTATACACCTGTTTTATTTGATTTTTTATTACATGGCGACAGTACAAAATATGTACAATAATATTTAACATCTCATTAGAACAATCAATAATATTGTATGTGAAATGTTGATAGTGAGCACTATTCCTATTAATCATGTTTCGTCACTTCACGTGTCCATTTAGTAACTGTCCTAAAATACTTTAAGCGTATTTCATAAAATGTAACATTGGTAATTTATGCTAAATAAACAGTGAGCATAATTATTATTGATTAAAAAAATTCAATTAAGATTTCATTATATTTTTTGCATCTCCCTGAACATCAAAAGTTATATACGAAAAATAAAATTTGTTTATGGACAGTTTGTTACGATACTGATACGATATACTTAAATTATTATTAAAAATACATGTCCAATAACCAAATATTCATGTTAAATTGCATAAATGCACTTTAAACTCTAGTTTAAGCCTTTTTTTATTTAAACTTCTGGACTAATAGTCTTTTTATTGCAATTTGATTTTTGTTACTAATTGGACCATTTTTTTCCGGTCAAAAATGTGTTTTTAATATCAAATTAAGATATTAAAAACACATTTTTGTACAGACCCTTTATATGAATCACATAAATTATTATATTTTCTACAAACTGTAACTAGTTTTAAGGCCTTTTACCGTAATAAAATTTAAAATATTACTTTTATTACTTGCGCCATTTAAAATGAAAATGCCCATTCTCTATCCCATCAAAAACATTCTGTAAAAACCAGCCAAGTCTCGGTGAAGCTGCTTATTTATCTCTAAAAAGTAATTAAATCTAGACCAAGTCGTGCTAAGTCTAAGGTTCCTTACAGCGATTTCTTTATTACTGGTGGTCGCCCATTGGTCGAAATTAGACCATAATAAATTTTAATATCTTGTTGATAAGAACGCCATTTTCATTTCTCAAGACCAACTACTTTGTTCCCAAACTTTTTAGTGCGCCGTATGTGATCTTTTATCGTTATCATCAATATATTTGTTTGTGTGTGTCAAATGCATGGTAGTGCGGATAATGTTTTATTTATTGATTTAATGTACTTTATAAGCATTATAGAAAATTATTAGTATTCCGCATTTCTCCTACAAAAAACTATAAGTGTGCCAAATTTCATACTCCTCCGTTACCGCAATTTTCGAAAAAAGGGGTCCAAAGTTTTGGCATCACGTATTAATATATAGATCACAAATAATATTATATGAGTGGCCGTCGAACATTCTTTATACGTAAGTGGGTACAAGTGTACAGCCAAGTCACGCATGCAAGCACTGCCGTGCCCCCAGATCCACCGACATGCCTATTACTGATACAGTACTTGCCTTTGTCGTGTTGCGGATTAATAGAGTAACAAACCTTAAGTACGCAAAGTACCGATATAGTTTTGGTCTATCTAAGTGTTGTATTTCTCCCGACCGAATCAACCCGTCTCTGCTTAAGTTCCAATAATAATATATTCCGTAAGTATTGCAACTGGTCTTAAAGTAAATTGATAGCGAACCCAATTAATACAGATAGTGAATCAAATGTATAGGCGGTGGTACCCGTGGCCGTCCGTAATCAGTGTCATTCCAGCCTAGATTGGATGATACAAAGGTTACAAGGCGCGGGAAAGTGAACCCTACCCTTTTGCAATAAGAACTGTCTGTCAGAGAGGATTGAGACACCTACACACGTGAGACTCTGATAGTGTGATGACACCTACACACGTGATAGTGTGACCTAAGCAAAGAAATCTGTGTAGGGTGACCACAAAAACAGTTGTTTCTAAGTAACTCTAATAGCGACACTTTTTTCTATTTTTTAATTTTTGGTATGAGCGTTTGTGGCATCGGTCATTGGCCAAATTTGCTTGAAGTTATCGCCCAATTTGATAAAATCGAGCTTAAATGATTTAAAACAAAAGGCAGGAGCAGAATCACATGTAATAAACATGTAATTCTGCTCCTGCCTTTTATTAAATTTATTCAAATTCTATATCGATACATAAATTGTCACTCTTTAGTATTTTTGAGATATACCCACAACACAAGCATATACCTATTTGTTTGCAGTAGGGATGGATTTTATTTACAACTAGCCGGCCTGGTAAATTTTTATTTGACATTAACAGCAGCTAACAGTTTGTACGGATAAAAGCATTGTTTTTTTCCATTCTCCTCAGAATTTTCCTGTTTTTTTTTCTTCAATTAAACTTAAAGCCATGATGAGATGAGAAGGGAACTTAAACAAAAAAGAATTCAAAATTGGTTCATTCCTTCAGCCGTGGACCGATGACTTCGCGACATGGGGATCCATTTGTAGTATATGTATACTAACCCGACAGTTATAGTTACAGTGTATAGAAAAAAAAACAAAATATTGTTTTCTTATTTTCCCTACAATTTTCACGGTTTTTCTCTTCATAAGAACGTGTGAATAGTGACATAATTTATGTATCGATATTGAATACTAATAAATTTAATAAAAGGCAGGAGCAGAATTACTTGTTTATTACAATTCATAACCCTATAGGGAATCAATCTCGAGCCTCGAGAATGATCGGAGCCTCGGACCAATCCCTCAAACACCAAACACAAAGCAATCCATTCTAGATAGCAAAAGATTACGACCATTTTATGGCTAGAATAGTACTTACGTTAAATACCAAGATTGTAAAAAGTAGAAAAGCACGCATTGCTAACCATTTACCAACGGAGGTGAGACGTTTACCAGTTGTTAAAAGATATGATACTGAGTATTGACATGGGATCTTCTCGTTAATATCGTACGTAATTTAAAAACACATAAAAATATTGGGAATACGATCTGTAAGCGTATCACCTCAGATTTTCCAGGAGCGCTCAAACTTTGACCGCGTTTTTAAACTTTATCAAATATGCCCAATACCCGCTTCTATGAAGTAACATTGGGATAAACATAATTACTAAAGTAAATTAGAGAAAGCGAGTCTTGCGCCCCCAAATAATCACGTATTTGATAATATTATCATTGAACAAATTAGCTTTTACTACATTTATGATAAGGTGATTTTATAATAACTAGTGGTCGCACGTTGGTCGAAATTCGACCATACTAAATTTTAATATCTTGTTGATAAGAACGCCATCTTCTTTTCTCAAGACCAACTACTTTGTTTCCAAACTGTATGGTGCTCCATCTGTGATCTTTTATCGTTATCATCAACATATTTGTTTGTGTGTCAAATGCATGGTAGTGTGAGTAATGTTTTATTTATTGGTTTAGTGTACGTTATAAGCATTATTATTAAAAAACCTATTTTATATTGTATTACACATAAACTATAAAGTGTGCAAAATTTTATGCTCCTCCGTCCGCACAATTTTCGTAAAATGGGTCCTAAGTTTTGGCATCACGTATTAATATTTAGATTAAACTGTTTAAATATCTATGTGGTAGTCCATTTATTGTTATTTTTTTTATGATATTGGAAGGCAAACAAGCAGACGGATTTCCTGATGTTAAGAAATTCACGCCGCCTAGAGACGCCAAAGGTGGTAATGGTGCGTTGCCAACCTGAGGCCGGGATGTTAGGCCTCGAGCAAAAGCAAGTTTACCGGCTACCTTACCCTCCTAACCGGAACACGTCATGATGTTATGGCGGCAGGAATAGGTAAGGCGGTGGTACCAATCCAGGCGAGTCGCTGCTAAACTCTACCACCTAGTAAAAGTATTGTCAAGTTATGAAGATTAACAAAATATAAAATGCTATTTCGAGAGGAATGTGTCATGCACTGAATGTGTCAATGATCTAGTAAGCACCTGCGTGTCGATAGGTTTGACACTTGCTCAAGTCGTTTACCGTCACAATAACAAAGGATTTCTCCGTTCAACGTCAGATAAGATAAATTGTATGTAAGCCGTAGATCCGTAACTAAACAAAGTGGAGGATCTCTATGTACTATTTAATTAGCTGCAAAGTGCAAACACATTAATAATATAAAACAGTTTATTTTGTTATGGAAATTATTTTGTCTTTCGCTACTGCTTTCGTTGTTCTAGCACATAGTCTTTTATAATTTTTCATTTGTCATGCAATTGGATAAAATATGAACGAATTCGAAGACGCCACACGCAGCCAGTAAACAAGGAGAAAGTGCGCCCGTGGAGAAATAATCCACTGTCTCAGTATAATCGCTATTCTTATTTTATCCCACCTAGTGTCACAAACTTGTGACAGTAGGAACAGATTAAAAAAAGCAGAAGAAGAAGATACCGTCGGTCGATATACCACCGCCGGGGTAGTGATCGTGAAAAGACCATCGTACCGAATTAATTGACATAAGTATCCACCGCTAACTATTCCTGCTGCATTAAATAAGTGCCAGTATTAAAGATAGTAGGAAAAGTTATATTATTAGATAAGCGACATGTTCTATAAATATGTCTACTTGTTTAAGGTTTGATAAATCAAAGCTTAGATCATTACCATATCTTGATTCACATGCACTTGTCATTATACAGACGGATGAATAAGGGCAGAAGACACTCATGGGGAGAACACGGCAAGTAAATAGCCGTACAGGGAGGATGCTCACCTTCCGGGGCTAATAGCAATTGTCCCGAACATATCCTGCGAGTTGGTCACAGTGTAGACGGATGAGCAGGAACGGAAGACGGCACTCGTAGCCGGTACACGACGGGATAGTAACCGTACGGGGCCGAAGTCCACTGTTCGGTACAAAAATAACTGCTAGCACTCAGTGTACAGACGTACAGAGGGACAGGCGTTATTAGCATTACCTGAACTTGTACTTGTTTGTATGTAGCAAAAGTAAGTACAGCCAGGGCACTCACGATTAGCCAAAGACACTAAGTCCCACAATGTGATAGGTGGCAAGCCAACCGGGCGCTAATCCAATCTCGGACACTGTTGCTTTCATTAAAAATATTAAAAAAATATTTTTTTTACTGACCGAACGGGTATCGAACCCGGGACCTCATGCAGTATAGACCAACACTGGACTGCTAGACTACAGAAGAGATAATAATATCAGTCACCCTTTGAGAAAATCTGTTTATTCGCTAACTCCTATCCACGTAACATATTTTGAAACTGTATATCATGTATGATTAGTAAAATTTACAATAATTATTACCGTCATGAAGCTGATACCAACTTTACAGAACAACAAATTTACTAGAAAGATTTACTTCGGAAAATTTATATGCGAGTTTGAAGTCGTTACTAGATTCAGTTTACTTGAGTCACGAATATCATAGAAGTGGTATTTAATGTGCGCGTCGACATCTATATATGAATTCGTGATGCCAAAACCTTGGAACCTTTTTTACGAAAATTATGCAGACGCAGAAGCAAAAAATTTGGCACACTTATAGTTTATGTATAGGAGAAATGCAGAACGCAAAAATGTTTCAATAATAATGCTAATAAAGTACATTAAATCAATAAATAAAACATTACCCACACTACCATGCATTTGACACACACAAACAAATTGATGATATCGATAAAATATCACAGATGGCGCACTAAAAAGTTTGGAAACAAAGTAGTTGGTCTTGAGAAATGAAGATGGCGTTCTTATTAACAAGGTATTAAAATTTATTATGATCGAATTTTGACCAATGGGCGACCACTAGTTATTAAAAGCTTTTATTTAACTTGCAATGTATGTATGTTGGTTCGGGTGGAATCTTTGAGCTCAATTTTGAAGCAGATATCTTCAACCGATTGAGCTGAAATTTTGTATATACGTTTAGTTTGGATGACAATGCACAATAAAATACGTGACGTCATTCTAAATCCAATATGGCGGACAATTCAAGATGGCGGAATAGTTATTTCGAATGCACTTTTACAATATAGGTATCAAATGAAAGGGCTCGTTGAGAGCGCCTCGAAAAATAATGTGACGTCATTTTAAATTCAATATGGCGTACCATCCAAGATGAAGGAATAGTTATTTTTAATGCACTTCTACGATATGGGTATCAATTAAGAGAGCTCATTGAGACCAACTCGAAAAATAATGTGATGTCATTCTCAATCAATATGGCGGAATAGTTATTTCGAATGCACTTTTACAATATAGGTATCAAATGAAAGGCCTCGTTGAGAGCGCCTTGAAAAATAATGTGACGTCATTCTAAATCCAATATGGCGGATCATGCAAGATGAAGGAATAGTTATTTTTAATGCACTTCTACGATATGGGTATCAATTAAGAGAGCTCACTGAGACCAACTCGAAAAATAATGTAACGTCATTCTCAATCCAATATGGTAGACTACTTAAGATGACGGAATGGTTATTTTATGCACTTCTGCAAAATGGGTGTCATACGAAAGGGTTTCTTGAGAGCAACTCGAAAAATAATGTGACGTCATTCTAAATCCACTATAGCGGACCATCCGAAACGGATGAATATTTAGTTTTAATGCATTCCTATAATATGGGTATCAAATGAAAGGGATTTGCCGAAAATAATAAGAAAATAATGTGATATCATTTTAAATCAAATATGATGCAAAATTGATTTTTTTGTGCTTTCCTATAATGAAATGGATTGATAAAAAATTTTTTTTGAAACATTTTTGAAGCCAGTAACATCGATTGATAAACTTTAACTTGTGTGATTTAGAGGGATGGTCATTAGCATTGATCTGCAACGTTCCTAGAAGAAGGACAGCGATAAAATCAAACCCCCACCTATGTTCCGTGAGGCTCAAGTAAGCTATAAGCTGAAATAAGTGGCGCATTCTTCCAAACACCCAAGTCAAGTTTAACTGAAACATACGATCGTCGTCGTCCACATGGCTGCGATCCGATAATGAAATAATTTATTACCACTGATTAATTGAAGTGTGTAACCTAATCAGCTGACATGACGTAGATATTGCCTTGCATTAACATTTATATGTTTTTTTAATGACTAATGTATAGCCAACCTCGCGGTTTTTGCAACTTCACCGGGCTTTGAAGTTCTCGTCCGAAAGTGACATATGTGTATATTGCTTTGTGTTGTATATTTTTCACAAAAAAAAATATATTTATAGAAAAAAAAGCTCAAGTTTTATCTAAGGGTAAGAGACAAACGTGGCCAGTATACATTATACGTAGTATTAGTATTATAGGTTCGATGCAATTTAACTGGGATTAGACAGATGATATTTTACAGAGGACCTGGACCACCACGAGAATAAAACACTTTCACCTGCAGTGTTTGAGGGTTTAACATATTTACATTTAATCAACAGATTTATGAATATCAGTTTCCCGAGAAAAGCTGCATCGTTGAACGAGTCTTTTCATTGCATAACATGCAATTACATAGATATTATTTATACCTAGCCCTATTTTGATGACAGTTTGAGCTCTTCTACTCTTGTTTGTGGTCTCTACGATTGTGGCTCGGTACAACGCGGTGCTTGGTAACGGTAAATAGTGGGTTTTTAGTTTTTACTGGATTAACGACACAACGGACTGGAGGAAATCCGTTAACTTGTTTAAAAGTTACAATAAAAGTCAATTCGTAGCCGAAATATTAGTTCTGCTAATTAACGATTAACGTGTTAACGCCCAGCTATGGTCGTCGATCTCTGCCAGTCTCATACTCAAGCAAAGCGACTGAATGCAATTGGACTAATACTATTTTAATGTCTTCTTCTTCTTCTTTTATAAATATGGCTTTCGATAGTTTTTCACGACTACTTTGGCAATATCAAGTTAGTTAATTCTGATACATTATACAGTCATAAGTCACTATGTACAAAGTCATGTCAGGTCAGGGTCTTGAGTAAAGCGGTGGCTTCGTTAGTCATGCTCATCTAGGAGATTTGACGGCAGCGGGGAAATAGACGACACATTAATTTCTTCATGATTATTTCATTTTTGCACTTTTACTGAACAAAATTAATCTAATTCCCACCCAAATTATCAAATTTCACTCAATTTAAACACGAAATTCAATAATAATGAAAAAATTACGACCACCCTCATTCACGATGGCGTCAAAACTCTTTATTTTAATGTCTTAAAATAGTGAACTAGCCGGTGGTTCTGTTAAAAAGTGATAACATATTTAGGGACTGCGCCGTGGATGACACTGGTGCATCGTTGTCTAATCGCCGAGATTTAATGCTCGTGTGAAAGCCTGCCGCCTACGGGCTACCCTACTCTGTACCACAGAACATGGCAATGGGAAGAACTGACGATTTGGCGTAGGAATACGTGAGGCGGTAGTACCATGGGCGCCGGCAGCAGGGTGGAAGGGGGTGCAACTGCACTCCCCTGTCCGGTAAGAAAGTAGATAGAAAAAATTACCTGACTGAACTTGTAGGGGGAGTAACGTGTTTCGAGACTATGTATGTATGTATGTTTGTGTTTGTATGTCACTATATATGTTGTTATACATGTTTATTTCGATGTTTTATATTAATTAACAGTATGTAAAGATGGACATGCACCCCCCTGAAAATAATCCTGGCGACGCCTATGGGTGGTACAAATACAGACGATTTGCTTCACACTTTTTTATCACCCAGTAATAAGTGAATGGACGAGTAAAATAACTCAGTTACCTAATTCACTAGATAACCACCATCAAGCGAGTGGTTGTCACATTCCAATGCCGACAATTAAGCAATAATGACACAGACACTCAGTAACTAGTGTACTTGCATGAAGAAAACTATGAATGCAGAAGAAGTGTAAGATCCTTACACTTCGTAATGAAGTGGTTACTTTGCTTTAGACTTTCTAATTGTATTGTAAAGAATTTAGCGTGAAAATACTGTGACTCCTGTTACAACCTACCTATCCAATTCTAGTAAACAACAAACAATCTTCACCACTCTATATTGTGGCAGGCAATTTTACAGAACTGCAATGCAAAATAAAGGCCAGCCGTGCAAAGTCCAAGTAAAGCCAACGAAAATCTAAAGCAATGTCCTTAGTACCACTTGTTTGCTTCAGTTTATCATCTAACTTACTGTTTCTGAGATAAAACAAATTAAGTATACTGCATTAAGCATATGTCTGTTAATTTAGATTTTTAATGCCCAGAGGCCTTAAACTCTTGGAAAAGTCTCTAAATGAAAATATGTTGTTGTTCACACAAAAGTATTATCTCATTTTTAAAGTACTTCTTAAAATATTTATAATATTAAGTACTAGATCACTAACATATTTGTGATATCTATGTATAATATACAATTAATTGAGTTATAAAAATAATATCTGCATGACTACATAGTACCTATAAAACAAAGTCCCTTCCTCTGTCCCTTTGTATGCTTAAATCTTTAAAACTACACCACTGATTTTGATGAGGATTTTTTTAATCAAGTGATTGAAGAGGAAAGTTTATATGTATATTTCATAGTAGTACATAGCTTTCTATTTAACTAAGTACTTTTAAAATATATACTTCTACTTTAATTTTTTCAGTTATTTATATAAACAATCATATTCATAACACAATTTGTCAGTGAACTTAGACCTTCGTTTACACTATCTGCCACTCTGAGTAAGGTCATTGATAGCATATCATTAGGTTGTGTGACCAAAGTTCAACTGATAAACAGCACTGTCACTTGACAAGTGGAGAGAATGGCCCAATTGGGAACACCATTATCGTGAAATGATAACAAATTTTTATTAAGTAACTTTCGTATTATCATTTCGTTGTTGCACTGATAAGAAAAGTGAATTTAAAAAATAATCTGTACTGGTAACTCGTAATTTTGTTGACAAGGGAGATATGACACATCACAAAAATATAACATTAGGTTGAGAGTTTTGGTGGTATTTGAGAGAAAAAAGAGTTGCAGGTTTTTCATAATTATTGAATTTTGTCTACATACTGAGTAAAATGAGCCAGCTCTGGTATAATTTTGAGTTACATTGTACTTAATAAAAACCTAAGTAATAATAGGAACACAATGTGCAAGAACTGGTCCGGTTATAGCATTAAAACAAAATGCAAAACTGACGTTTCTTGACTAACAATATTCTAATATGAAGGAAAAGAACAGTATTTATTTCACAAACATACAAGGAGATATTTTGACAAGTCTATATTAATCAAAAATATACTACCAGATCAGAATACCATGACCCACTAAGATTTTGTGAAAGAAACTTGGTGGGTTTGTCCTTTTTTTGCTTTATATCCTACTGTACTACTAATATTATAAATGCACAAATCTGTGAGTATAGATGCTTATTACTCATTCATGTAAAAATTAATGAACGGATTCTAATGAAACTACACCTGTTTATACATCAGATGACTCATAAACTACAATTTATAAAGATTTGGTATAATACTCGCGGATGAAGCCACTGGTGGAAACTACTACAGTGCTATACAAATTTATATTAATTTATATGTTGAATGATTAAATGATAGAACATAAATTAAATTGTTTTCAAATGGCTACTCAAATTATAGTTCAAATCTTTATTAATATAATTATGAACAGTCAATCCTGGTTATTCCTCACATTTAGGCATAACAACACCAGATTTACTTAACAACACAAATAATTACTTTATGCTGTCTTTTGCAACCCCAATGACGGCATCTAGATATTTGTAACTAAAAAATAGAAGCTACCAAAATTAAAAATATTTATAGTACACTAATATTAATTTAGGTTTATTTAGTTAATTACACTACAACCAGAAATTACTATATGCCATACTTTCATGTAGTAAGAATACTTAGTACAGAAAGTACATTGTGATATGTTGTTCCATTTTTGTTACAGAAGATATTTTTCTGGCAAAGATTCCAACTGGTTTATTATTTTTTCTATATAACCTTCCCCTTTCTGTGAAAATATTAGTATGTTGAACAAGAAAACCAAGCTAAACAAATTTAACTCTTAGCTATAAACCTTGCAGTAAATGAAGTAATATACTTAACAAAATACAATTCTGTTAAAAAAAAGTATGTGAAAACAAATTGGTATGTCAAAGATCAGAGATTCCGCAAACTTCTTGGACTTTGGATGTAAACTATCATATACAGATATTAAAACCAGATGTAGAATTGTAACTTAGTTTAAAATGTTTATTTTTATACCCATATACAGATTCGATTTTTACTAAACACACAAATAATCTTGATTGTTTATATTTATACTGTAACTAATTCATGACACTAAACTTACGAATACATTTAAGAAAATATTTCATTATGTCACATAGGTATTTAGAAAGTCTAGTAAAATTAAAATGTATCATCGCCAAGAACTCAAAAGATCGTAAATGTAATAAACTTACGAGTTACGTTTGAGTTTTTTTGAGTTTTTAGCAATTTAGCTACACATTAACTACTATATTTACCGCTATTTGTTCTTAATTAACCTCATAAAGATTAGTAAATATGATCTTAAGTTTGATTGTAGGTTATGAAATATTTCAACGCATTTAAATTATTTACACAATGACACGCGAAAAAAAAAATACTTACCTTACTTTGTAAGGTTGTTGCTATATTGAAGTAATATTCACTTGTAAATTATCACCAATTTTCCAAAATAAATTCACAACACTAGAAGAACCTCTCCAACATCTGAAAACTTAACCAAAACGTAGTGATGGATTGATTAAATGTATGTAAATGTCAAATAATCGAGTGACATTCGATTGTAATGTAAATTGTTTAGTTTTGAGCTTTGATTTCAACTAGCATTGAAAGTGGTTTTACTACTTATATAAAATCAGTAATCATGTGGACAGATACTTAGAATTTATAGTTTTAGCAATACGGATTGTTTATGAAAATCATGATAAAAGAGAGAAATTAATAATATAAAAATTAAAAATTTCAATGAGTCCCCGATAAAACATATATGTAACGTAGGCTATAATTATCTCAAATGCATCAGCTCTCGAACAAAAGTATCTGCGTCGAAATTTGTCAAACCGTTCAAAACCTTGCAATACACATACATACGTTCTCTTCAGGTGTTAAAAAACCCCTCTTTCAGCGTCCAGGGTTGAAACAAGGCATCACAATTGTTTGGGAGCTACGATGCATCAGACAAACAACATACAAACATAAACAAGTGAAACTTACAACACCTCTCTTCTATGATGTGCCTTAGGAAAATTGCAAAGATTACAAAAGATGAATATCACCATAACTTTAAATCTATGAACCATCAACCATCTCACATTAAATTAATCAGGTTCCTTGTCATCAAATCATCGTCATCAGAAAATATGAATAGATAGTCACTCCAGGGTTACTTCTCCTATCTTGGAGTTCCATCATCAGACCAGCTTAGTTTGTGCCCGCATTCGTCAGTGTTTTAACTATTAGGTATATGAATACCCATAACATATCTGATATCCATTCTGATGCTTACAAATTAGTTGTTGACCTTCAACTTCTGAACAAATCTCCATAAGTGATAGAAAAGAACTATCTGAATTATGTCAGTTCTCAAGTTTGTGTTTTAGATGAAGTGCACAGATAGCGAAACAGAAAACAGAATGTTTTAAACTTTCATCCATTAACCAGCTCCTAGTTCCATCACCAGGTCCTTGACATCAAGTCCTTGTCATCAGAAAATTTAAAAAGATGTAGTTAAGACGGATCGAATGTGTCCAAACTCAAAGGGTTACATCTCTTATCTTTGAGCTCCAACTTCACCGTTGTACCAGCATCATTAGTGTTAGGTCTGACATTATGCTTATAAGTTAAATAAATTCCTATAGTGCGTCTTATATCTATTCCGATACTTACGAAAAAGCTGCAAATATTTTGATGACCTTGCACAAACTATAGCTAAGAACATAATCGATCACGTGAGCTCTCAATCAAAAAATACATTAAAATCCGTTCATTGGCCACGATGCCAAACACACACACACACACACACACACACACACACACACACACACACACACACACACGTCAAACTTATAAAACTCCTTGTTTTGTGGCGGAAAAAAGGAGTCGATTATTTTTATATTAATCGATTAAGCTGTCAAATTTGAAAAAGCAAAGGTCCAACACTAGACATGTTGAATGTGTCATGAAAATCTAGGAGAGTGGGGAATTTAACCAATCAGAGGACTGTACCCATACCTAAAATGTGGCGTGATCGCTACGTCATCTTTCTATACATAACTATGGATATAAGTGGCAATAGCAGGCTATAGTCATCTTTGGTGATCGATATGAGGCTAATAATCCTAATGATAAGAGTTAACAACAGAACGTATATTTTGAAAACCAATGTAACCACACAGAATATGTAAGACTTTTGTTATGTTTTACAGGAAATGCGAAAAATAAACATTCAACGGATAAGCGCCATCTATTATATGTAAATTGAATCTTTGTTATATATTTTTTTGTTTTGAACCATTGACGTATTAGTAATTTTCTTTTAGCTTTGAATCACAAACATTAATCATAAGTAGTCTCGATATAACTAATAGGTAAATATTAATTGACAAATCACTCAGGTTTTATACGAGGGTGGTGTCAAGAGTCTTCTAAACCCGTAATATGTATAAAGAGGGTAATGGATGTGAGGGAAGATGAGCAGGTTTGCAAGGATCGTGACATTTGGCACTCTATATTCTCTGGCTACCACGTAATGTCTTGGCGTGAACGTATGTATGTGTGTCTTTGTGTCAAATTTCTTCAAACAGGCCATTTGAGTAATATGATCATGGGATGAGTGTCTTTTTAAAAAGTTTTTTATAAAAGTCAAACATAATTTTTTATTTGAAATGTAGTAATTTCGATCATAAAAAGCTAAATATAATAAATTGTCTTAAGATTAATTTCAGAAATTTATAGGGTAGAGATTTGACGTTCTAATTAATGTGAAATGATATGTTTCAGTGATGCTTATATATTCTTATTTTTATGCATAAGCATCACTTGTTTCAGTGCTTATCTCACAAGTGATCCATGGGGCTAATTACGTATCTTTTTAGTGATGATCACTGGGTAAAGTGTACATCCAAAAGCTGTCAAATGCTTGTAGTCACACTCGGGTGCTAACACCGGATTCGGGTGGGCAGCCGTTATTTCGAAGTAACGTTCCGATAGTTCTTTGAAATGCTGCGCTATCGTGGATAAATCGAGGTCGCGATGTAGGTCCTCGTTGCGAACGTACCACGGAGCACCCGTGGCAGTTCGCATGATCTTATTCTGGACTACTTGTAATTTTTTAACGGGAAGGTATGCGCGAAGGCTACACTACCGTAGGCTAGTATGGGTCTAACACATGTTTCGTGAAGTGTCACTTTCCTACGAAGTGTCATTTTACTATTTTAATTAATAAAATAAATAGGGACGGCTAAGTACGATTTTAGTCTTATTTGTGACACGCGAAACGTGCGGTTCGAATGACACATTTTTGTCTAGAATGACCCCTAAGTATTTTGTTGAGGTTTCCCAAGGGATCGCTCTGCCGAACATTTTGATGGTTCCTGGGGGGTGATTATGTAACTCAGTTACCAACTCAAAATGAATGAGTGTACATCGAATCGCTGACAAATGACGTGTTTTGTATTTGCTATCTCCAGTGACCAACAGAAATACAATAGAGATAGCACACACAAATGACGTCATTTGATGTACACTTTCACAGTTTGAGTTGATAACTGAGATGCATAATCACCCCCCTGGGCTACGACTGGGTCTCATCTGTTCGCTGGGTTTGAGACCTCGATTAAAGTACACCGCTGCACTTTTATCGGGGTTCACTTCTATACGCCACTTCTTGAAACAGTCGCCCAGGAGAGTGGTCGTGTTTATGAGAAGGTAGCCTATTTGCTTACCGCGACGGTGGCTTGCATATAGAGCCATGTCGTCCGCGAAGAGGGCTATGTGGACGCGCGGTGGTCGGGGTACGTCGTTCGTGTACAGGGTGTATAATATAGGTGAGAGCACCGAGCCCTGAGGCACTCCCGCCTCTAGGAGCCTACTGCTAGAGAGAGTCCCTTCTACACGTAATCTGAATTTACAATTCGACAAGTAGTCTTATACCATAATAACAAGTCTGTCTGGCACGCCCATTTCGTAGAGCTTATAGATTAGGCCATTGTGCTAGACTTTATCGAACGCCTTAGCCACATCGAAGAATATCGCTCCCGTATATAAGGGTAGTCGTCTATTCAGGCCGTCTAGTATGTGCCCTGTGACTGGGTGGGACCGGGGTGCACTTGATTTGTACATGAATGAGCTGCCCAGAAACCAAATTGCTCATTCATTAACAAATGTTTCTCGGCTACGACCGTCTTAAGGCGGGCGAGGATAAGACGCTCGTATATTTTGCCAAGTGAATTAATTAGACTGAGGTCTGCTGGTGTAGGTGCTACGTGGCAGGTATACTTGATGTTTCAATAACCACTCCACACGAAGACTTAATTTTATTTGTTTGTAGAAGCTTATCACATACAGCTGGTCACAGTATATACATCAGATATTAAGAGTTAACAAAATACAAGTGTATTACGACTTTTGTATTGTGGCGGACTGACTGGCGAGAGGCGGGCGGCCGAGCGAGCGGCGAGTCTTCTTCGTCTTTCTTTAGGTTTTGGCCTTCACGTTAGTATTTAGCCATTAGTCATGTAGAAATTTACATCAAATTTTATATCAATTTCAATTAATTTTAATTAGTCATCAGTCATAAGTCGTCAGGAAGTCATGTCAGGCTCTTGGGTAAAGCGGTGGCCTGTTTACTCAAGCTCATGAATGAGATTTGGCGGCAACGAGGAAATACACGATATGCTAATTTCTTAATGATTATTTCATTTGTGCACTTTCACTGAGCAAAATTGTACAAAATGCCACCAAAATTGACTAATTTCACTCAATATCAACATGAAATTCAATAATTATGAAAAAACTTCAATCATCTTTTCTCTCGATGGCGCCAAAACACGAGCGGCGAGTCGAGGGCTACTGTTTAGAAGCCGGTTAGGGACTCATACATACACAAACATATCTTCACGCCAAGTCCCTTACGGGACAGGCAGAGAGTATCGAGTGCCAGACCTCACGATCCTGACAAACCTGTCTTGCTTCCTTCACATTCATAACCCTTTTCATACCAACACGCCGGTTTCGGAGACTCTTGACACCACCCTCGGATAATATCCGATTGATCTAATCGTGAAATGTCAGCCTTGATCTCCCCGGGTACCTACATCCATCCACGTTCGCATTGTATATCTGCTTTGTCAATCTTTCATCTGTGTTTCTTTCCACATGACCGAACCAGCGGAGCATGCCCTTTCGCATTTTAACACCAACACTTTCTTTCAATCCCACTCTTTCTCGGATCTCACTGTTACGAATGCGGTCAGCGAGCGTTACACCACAGATTTTCCGTAGTGCTCTCATTTCTCAATCTGACATACCCAACTCTCGCTTCCATACAATAACGTTGGAATAAGCACAGAATTATGCAAAGTGAGTCTAGCTTTTTGACTCAAAACCACGCTTTGGAATAGCTTACCCAACGCTCCATTCACACTATTCCCTGCACTCACTCTTCTCTCTACACCCGCGGTGTACCTTCCATCTCTGCTAAAAGCACAACCAAGATATACAATTTCATTCACTTGTTCCAGCACTACATCATCAACCCAAACTCTTACATCCGTTCTGGCTACGTCTCTTTCAAATACCATTATTTTGGTTTTCATCGCATTCAAATGTAAGCCCCTTTCTTTACAATCTCCTTCCATAGCTGTGACCAGTGTTTGCAGCTCAGGTGGTGTAGAGCCCAAAAG
>NJDC01004707.1:0-11707 GCA_002245475.1 Calephelis virginiensis
GTTTCAAAAAACAGTTTTTTAAAAAACACTTTTTTAACATAATATAGAGTAGGTACTGTGTGCATATAACAAACTTACCTTCGTCCTTTACGCAGGCTAAGGACTGGCAGAATAAATCCTTCGTAGAATACACCATCTGCCTTCCTGCCAGGCAGATCGTAAAAGAGGAGCATAAGTTTACCGTCACTAACACCGTGACATCTGACTAGGTGGTAGAGTTTTACAGCAACTCGCCCGTATTGGTACCACCGCCTTGCCTACTGCTGCACCCATACCGTCAATGCTATGCGTTGATGTGTTCCGGTTCGGAGGATAAGGTAGCTTGGACAAAAAGGCAGATGGTCTATTCTGCAAAGGAGCCTGTATGAACACGGGTGAAAAATTATAAAAAATTGAATGACCTATGACACTTATTTCTTTAGCAGAACATCGTCCGGTAGTGACGAGGTTCTACAGGTCAGGTCAGGTCAATGAGGTAAGATAAATATTGACCTTATGCTCATTTAACCAAGATTTATTTTAAAACAACTCGTGAATAAAATTGAAACTGAATGAAGTAGTTACACGAACTACTTTCATACGTTTTGTTTACATAGAACTAAGATATCATACAACGTTTGTCTCTTAAAACTGTTTTTTCAAATGACGTTGGAGAGTGCACAATGTCTCACACATACTCACGATATTTGTAAAAAGAGTGAGCGTGAGAGAAATGTCGTTACCAATCTATTCGTTCGTTACAAGACGGACGGATTTTACAGTCTACAGTTCTACGCGCAAGTCCGCAACTGGTTTGGTAATGGACCGGTTTTGTCATAGACAAAAAACTGTTCGTTCGTTTCACAATACAAAAATGTTTGTTAAAACACTTTCTGTAAAAAACGCCCCAGGACTACCGCTGCACTTAATAGTTCCACATCCGTCCTGCAAAATCCGTCCTGGGCCATCGGGCAGAACCAACGCTGGGCCATCGTGTAGTGCGTACATAAGACCATAAAGTATCATAAGACCTATTATTCAATGTATTATGTACTTTGTGCTGGCAACTCTTGCCATTTCTAAAACCAGGCGAAGTCGACAATATTTACATACCACTAGACTGTTTCATTATTTGCTGTGGAACCCGCGAGATGGAGTAAATTTAATACAAAATAAAGCTATGTTGCCAGATTCGGAAACGATTTTAAAAAGTTGAGAAAAAATCACAGGCTAATCTCCATGTCCATAAATAAATACTGATTCTCATGCTTGTTTTATTGATGTTTGCCTATGATACCAATACCAGAAATAGTTAATATTAATAATCACAGCTAGTACCCAGAAGTATGTTCACGATACAAATGCGTTTCTTGTTAATCACCAATGAGTTATCAAAAAAAAAAAATAACCTGACTTACGCAACAAACAGTGTGTAATGAATTACGATTCAAAAATTATATTCAAGAAAAAGTATCTATCATTTATCCTTGTTGTTTTTTTCAACATTTATTTTTTTATTAAGATGATATAATAACTTTTCACTTAATAAGATTAATTCAACTCGAGGTAAAAAGATTAAAAAACGAAAGAAAAACGAAGATATGGAAACTAATTAAATATTCTCTTGATTGCCAGTAATTTCTGAAACTATATTATGTGTGACAAAAATTAAATATACAATAAAAACAAAAACAAATTAATCACCATAATAAAATGTGTTAAAATGTTTTCAAAGTGACATAATAATTGTGCTAAGACCAAAAAACAAATGGCAACATTAAGGAATCTATGGTTTTTATATAATTATGGTTTGAAGTTTAGAATATGTGGAATTTAGGTAAAATGGTGAATTTGTGTACCTACGTAATATCTATATTTTCTTGTGATTCTAGCGTATTAAAGTGGTTTTCCATATTTTAAAGTATAGCTCTGATTCCTCCATTACGGAATAATAGTTTAACTGTACTGATATACACAGAGAAATGAGATAGTGAAATAATTTTGGTGTTTGTAGCAACGTCGAAAGAAACTATAAAAAAGCTTTGTTTGTATCATTTCCCAGTACGTAAAAGATGTAATATAATATGTCTGTAATAGAAGAATGATTTTTTTAAAATTCCAGTAAAAATAAAAAGTGTTCTAGTATGTTGTTGTTTTTATTTACTGATAAAACTTAAATTTTGATAATATACAGTTTACTATTTCTGTGTTTATTAATTAATACATTACAACATGTATATCATCGAAATTTTAGTGTTATCTTGTTATTTCCAAAACATTCCATTGAAAACAATGGCAGATAGGGTCGAATTTATCCTACAAAATCTACTTATGTTTGTGGGCACCAAGAGATGGCGCTGTAAGACATTTTGTTGATCCCACATTATTGGTACATATTCGAATTTCTTGTCGGAGAACTATAATTGTTCTGTGTCTAAAACGCAAGTGTCTTTGTCAACATGTCGGACAAGTTAGTATTTTGTAAATCTCCTATATTTATGATAAATAAAAAGTGTTAAATCGCTAGTTATTTCTTTTTGTTACTCAAAACTAAATTGAGAAATATTATTTTCATTGAAATAAATATCAATAGGTTGTGAGAAAACGTACAAACTGCCTTGTTTATTTGACAAATAAAAATGTGTTTTATTACAGTGAAGACCTATTAGGCGATGACTTAGGTGAACATAGCCTCGCAGATTATAATCTTGGTAATGAAGAAGAGGAGCAACTGCTTGCTGATGATTATGACAGCGGAACATCACAAAATGTACCAAGTAGCTTGGGCCCTGCGTACATGGAACCTATTGGAATGGTTCCTAACGAATATCATCCCCCGATAATAGATTATCCTGTAAGCTCACTTGAAATGTCTCATTATGTAATGTAATGTTATTAGTCACACTGAATAATATCGAATATTGCATAAAAAAATTGTTTTCTGTTGTTTAGTCTTATGTTATTTATAATATGGTAATATGTGATTTTACATTGATTGAATAGATAAAGTAATAACTTGATCCATAAACCAAGACTTTTTAGATAACATTAAGAAAACCCAATTAGTATATGCTAATCTTTGTACAATGAAAATAATTATCTGAATTATGTTCCACATGTCTTTATAGCAGGGAACTATGGATACTAAATGTGTAGTCTTCAGCTTTATAAGGACATATTGAAATTTGTCAAGTAGATGTCATGTGAGGTTTGTATTTCTAGTGATGTAGGAATCATCTAAAAGAACAATTACTGTCACTTAATAAGATGCAAGCACATAATATATTAATAGTATGTACATGCCTGATGTGTCTTCGATGACCACTACCAGTTTCAATGAAAAAGGTAATAAGTTCCTTGTAGCATAGATTATGTTTTAAATTAATAAAATTAACATGAGAAATGCCAGATCTAAATAAAAATAGTTTTATAACATCTTTTCGGTTTTTTGATTGCAGTAAAAGTGGTGTATTTAATGATACAGCAAAAAGTCAAAGTTAAAAAACATGGTATTGTATGGTTTTCGAAAATATTAATTAAGCACACTTAACTGTAGACAAAGTGGAATTCTTTATCAATAAGCATCTTTACTTGTATCAGTCTACTTGTAACCTGTCCTCTTCATTATTTCTACAGATTTGTTTAGATCACAGTGATAATTAGGCCTTGTTATACTAGAAAAATATGTTTTAGCAAATTCCACACGTGCGAGCTGATGCAGAATGTGTGGTGCCAAATATAACAGTGGAAATTCCCAACACAGTCCATAGCGATCATTCAACCTATGCACCTTATGAACCACCAGTGTATGATGAGACTGCTGTTGTACCACCACCTATTGTAAGTTGTTTTTCATGTTAAGAACATACACACAAACATGCATAAATGTACACCCACTAGCCTATAACACCCCTCTTCTCCATCGGAGGCTTAAAAGGTCACCATAATTAATGTTGTAACACAAAAAAAAGTTGTTAATGCAATACTATGTTTTATGGAATGGAGGAAGTTGAGACAGGCCTTTGCCAAAAGGCAAACAGATATAGTACAATAATAGGGTATGATGGGGATTATTATTATTATCATATTTTTTATGCCACAGAAGCCAAACAAGCAAGCTTTTTCTGTCATAAGTGATTTCCTAAAATGTTAAATTACTATTTTTTTATACTTATTTAAATAATAACATTCTTTCTTTCTTTCTTTAATTCTTTATTGTACACAAAAAGTCAAAAAAACAAGTAAATATGTAAAATTTTACAAAAGCTTGCACTTATTTCTAAAAGCGATTTCTTCCAGCAAACCCAAAATAACGAGAATGCATAAAAGAAATGTAGAACATATAGAGCACAATACAAAAACTTACTGTACAAAAAAACACAAACTAAATTACTAGTCCTAACTAAGTGCTAACATTTTTTTTATTTTTTTTTTATGACAATGTAAGGCAAACAAGCAGATGGGTTTCCTGACATGCTAATTAATTACACCAAAACGCTCCATTACTGCCTTCTTAAAAACTGTTAATGATTGAATACTCCAAATTTCATAAGGCATTAAAAGTAAAAGAATAGTTATGTGACTGAGTGGAACTACAAGGCAATCTCAAAATTCCACACAGGTGTGGTCGACAATCTGAATCAAAAGGGTGTAAAAATGTAAAACGCTCGTACAGATATTCAGGAGAAGCAGCATTAAATAGAACTTTGTAAAGGAAACAGAGACAAAGAAGGTTTCTACGCTTACTAATGGGAAGCCGCTCAAATATCAATTCAATCTTATTTTGTAATTAGTATTGTTTAGCTAACTTTTTAAATACCCTGTAAAAATTATTGAACTTAAATCTTTGTAGTAAAAATATAAAGGAAGCTGTTTACATAATAACATTTTTTATTCATAATTTTGTAAACTGTTATATTTATATTACGAGTATGTCTCACCTTAAGTAATAAATTGATATTTTGACCATACTACTTTCTGTTATATTAAGAATTAGGTACTTAGGAGATTCATTAAAAGTATATTAACGAACATGTCTTGTACTTTACTATAATACATTTAATTGTAGATATATTGCTACATCTACAACAACTGCCTAACATTTTTTTAAGCAACATGATGCTATACTGAGGGCTTTTACAACTTAAGATAAATAAATTCACTTATATTGAACATTCAGCATTTGGTTTTTAATATAATATGAAAAATATGAATTTAAAAATGTTGTCAAGTTTGTAGAGGTACCTTGATTGAATTTTGTGTGATTACTACAACTAATTATGTATTAATTTTTCAGCCTGCTGCACCTATTGAATCACCACAAATAGTGCCATCCGACCTCCCAAATGTTACAAGTAAGATATGTACCTCATTTAACTCACTATAAATCTTTACTTCTATATTGTAGACTCTCTTTACTTGGAATTATTTGTATTGGAATAATAGTTTTATAATGTGAATATTTCCTAAACTGACGTCTTTATAAAATAATCAAAAATGATTTGTTTTTAATGAATAACAATGAAAAAAAAAGTATTCTAATTAATGACAATAATGAATGTTACAATTTTTTTTGATTGTTACAATTTATTAATTTACCATTTTGTTTGTTAATGTTTCTCCCCGTGTTGGTCCGGGTTCATTTGCAGAATAGAACATTTGCCTTCCTGCCAGGCAGCTCGTAAAAGGCGAACATAGGCCTACCGTCACTAACACCGGGACATCTGACTAGGTGGTAGAGTTTTGCAGCGGCTCACCCAGATTGCATCCTGGCCTCAGGTTGGCAACGCACCATTACCACCTTTGGTGTCTAGGCGGCAAGAATTTCTTACCATCAGGAAATCCGTCTGCTTGTTTACCTTCCAATATCGTAAAAAAAATGATATTTATTTATTTAATTAGATGATGATTCAGGGCGTCCAAGGTTTGTGTCGGAAAGAACTGGACCAATCAGAACCCCACAACTGAGGAACATACCTGATTCCCTCGGTAAGTTTATAAATTTTATCAATAACCTGTTTTTATTTTAAATTAGCTTTCTAGATCTTAATTTTATCTTAATCTTTGAAATGTTTTAAATAGTTACTATGTTTTTAAGATAGATTTAAATTTAGAATAATCAAGCGCAGTAAAACTGCAAAACCCACTTCAACTATTTCATTGGGTACCACACCAATTTGATAATTATTTTTTTGAAAGATAACAAATGTTTTCATAATGGTTTCAAATAAATTGAATCAAACAACCTAGTAAGTAGTAGTTTTTGAGTAATAATACTCAATGCATAAATTTCACAAGTCATCAAAATATGTAAAAAATTTTATATGAGGTACTTTTAAGTATAACCTAAAATCCACTAGTTAGATGATATCAAAACTAATATGGGACCAACTCGGAATCATTAATCGGTTAGATATTGGCCAACAAATGGTGTAACATACACACAAAAATAATTAAAAAAAACATACAGTTGCATAATTGAAAACCTTATTTTTTTGAGTCGGTCAAAAAATAAGAAATATTACTTATAATATATTCGCGTTAAAAAAATAGTGACTCATCGCTGTTTTTTGCTAATTTTCAATGAAAAATATATTCAATCTAATAAAATATGATTAATTATTTCTGAGACTTATTTACTTATGTTAAAAGATGGCAAAATTGCCTGCAATATAATACCTATTTAATCGAAGAAAAAATATTTAATCGAAAAAAGCAAACGGCATTGAAATTCTCCCCCTGCCGCCATATCATTGTAAACTCAACCCTATTGATTTGGTATGGGCCTAAATAAAAAAATATATATCTACCAAAAATTCAACATTCAAACGTAAAGATGTAGAACAGCTGTTTTATGACTCAATAGCAACAATAGACTCTAACAAATGGAAAAATTGCTGTAAACATGTGGTAAAAGAAGAAAAAAACATGTGGGACTTAGATGAAGTTATGGAACATACGGTGCAGAATTCTTTTATTATACATGTTAATGAAAGTTCTGACAAATCTGATTAATTGTTATATCACTTGATTTTATTATTTGAAAATATTTTACTATTTATACCTCAGTATAAACAGGCCTTTACTTTGTAGTTGCACTGATATGTCACTATTTTCTTAACGCGAATAGACTATAAATCTGTCAATCATGTTCTAGGGTTGTAAGTATTGTAATGTAATAATTACCTAACTTTGTTCTATATAACCTAATTTTAATTTAGGAAACTATAACAATAAAAATGATAATAAATCCTCTAATGAATGGCTTGAAGACTCAGTAGAGACATATATATATAGGGTTTGTAGAAAAAAAATTATCTTGGACTTGACCACTTTTGAATATTATACGAGGGTGGATCCAAAAGTTCTAAGCCCGACCAAGAAAATGAAAGAAAAGTGGGTCTAAATTTATTTTTCTTTTTCGACATAGTCTCCATCTAGCTCAACACACTTCTTCCACCTGACCTGCAACTTGTTTATCCCCTCGAAAAAAAAGATTCCGGAAGGTCGGCGAAATAGTCGTTAACTGCGACTATCACCTCATCTTTGGTCGAAAATTTCGAGCCACCCAAGTGTTTTCTTAAATTTGGAAATAAATGATAATCCAAGGGGGCTAAATCCGGCGAATAAGGTGGGTGGGGCAGCAATTCGTAGCCATAATCATGGATTACAGACATTGTTTCAACCGAAGTGTGAACACGTGCATTGTCTTGATGAAACAAAACTTTCTTACGCAACATTCCCGGCCTTTTTTCTTTTATTTCTTCCCGGAGTCTTCGTAAAAGGTTACAATAATAACTAGAATTTATAGTTTGACCTTTCGGTAAATAATCTACAAAAATAATGCCCTTCGCATCCCAAAAAACAGAAGTCATGACTTTGTTAGTCGACAAAACGACCTTAGCTTTTTCGGTGTAGGAGAGTCTGATCTTTTCCACTGTTTGGATTGTGGCTTTGATTCAGGAGTATGGTGGTGAACCCAACTTTCATCCATGGTAACAAATCTAGACAAAAAGTCCTCGGGATCAGTCTCAAAAAGTTCCAAACAGCAACCTCGGGACCCAGCGAGCAGAAACCTTATGGAACCCCAACTCTTCCGTTATTATGTGTTGCACCCGGCCATAACTAATGTTTGTTATCTCAGCTATCTTACCTATGCTATCAAACGTCGGTCGCCCAGTACGAGATCACAAATTTTATCGATGTTTTCTTTCTTGGTAGAGGATGTAGGCCTTCTACTCCTAGGATCATCTTTAATGCTCTCACGACCACGCTTAAACTAAGCTACCCACTTCTTGACACTGGAATACGATGGAGCAGACTCCCCCAAAGTGCTCACCATATCTTGATGGATGTCTTTTGGTGATAGGCCTTTTTTATTGAGGTACTTAATGACTGCACGGTGTTCAATTTTCTCCATTATTGAAAATTGCGTCAGATTGCTTCAAACAAATAATCACAGAAAATTTAAATTGTGCAGTATCGGAATGAAACTGCGCACAATAAATCAATATGACACATACTAACAAATGACGGTAGATTTTAAAAAGATGTCATAGCTCCATGTAGGTTAGGCTACGAACTTTTGGATCCACCCTCGTAATACCAGTTTAGATTGCTTAAACTTTCAGTACAGTTAGCCAAACAAGTTCATGCAATTGTCCCCCATATTGGTACCATGATATTAGTTATTTTTGTTGCATTTACATCAGGTAGATTGAACTTTCTTAGATAACAGACTTGGTCCCCACTGTCCCCAGTTCCAATCGGCACAATTAGGTCTAGAGGTGAAACGTATTTTTTCCTATCAGGAATTCTATCTGTCCTGTGATATAAAAAATGTAAATGATCTAGTTCATGTAGAGGACAGGAAAGGATTAATTAATTGAGAATGTTCCAGACAAGGTAGTAGTCCCGCGCGGTTCGTTCCCAGTGCGAGGTCGAAACACGTGGCGGAGCGCCAACTATAACTTCCGCCCACATCATCCCTACCGCAGCAGGAACAACTATCGGGTAATCTATCGCACACGCACACCACGCACGCACACACACACACACACTTGATACTAGGGTTATGCTCTAACAGTGCGTGCTATAGCGAAGGGATGTAGAGTATATGTATTTGCGGGCGCTTGATTGCGCGCGCTTAGACATGCATGTAAGCACATCTTCATTAGCAGATCGGTTTTTTCATAATCTAAAGTTTTAAGTCAATTAATAAGAGTAAATTTCCACTTTTATTTTGTCATTGAGTAGATGTTAAGTTTACAATTGATTTTGTTATACAAGAAATTTCCTAGAAAAGAATAATGTTTAAACGGTAGTTTAGAGTTAAAAGCTTCGAGTGAACACACCGTACCTCTACGTCTTTTGTCAGCATTAAAATGGGCTTCAAATTTTAATTCGGAATGTTTTTTTTGTACGACATTAAGAATAAAGATTTTCCTAACAGATAGCACATTCCAGGAACCATAAAGTTCCGTGATAGATTATCTGTGTGAAAGAAAAGCAGCAACCTCAAGAATTGCTCTTTGGGCCCTATCGATCTCTAAAAGGTGGCTTTTACAAGATCCACTCCATGTGGTTATGCAGTAATTGATGATTGATTGGCACAGTTTATAGAATTTGTTTGTCTGTAATATGCCGTATTAATTTAAATACATAAACCATTTTTCTTAGCCTAGAGACGAGGTTATATATATGAGATTTATATGAAAGCGAAAAGTCAATAATCACTCCTAAATATTTAAAACTGTCAACTTGTTCTAGTGTAGGGCAACTGCAAATATGTTTATTTGAATGATTGTATGAATGCACAACTATTTTGTTATTTAGTGGAATATTTCTATTACTTTTGTTTGTAAATAACATGTATTTTAAGCGATAATAAATTTAAATTAAACCAGTCGCAAACCGAGTCTATATCACGCTGGCCAGGCTGAAGGCAGAGTCCTAAGTATCGGCAGAAAATAATGGAGCAATGTCATCCGCATAGGCTACTGTATGCCCCTTGTAGAGTTTGAGACGAAATAAATAATTTACGTATAGAATAAAGAGAGTAGGTCCAACAATACTACCTTGAGGAATTCCGTATGATATAGTTTGCTTCTCGCTTATCCAATCTCCTATCCTAACCTGTTGAGAACGATTAGTGAGATAATCTGTCAAAAGAGATAGAGGCAAGCCTCTTACAACATTTATTTCCAATTTAGCTAATAGATGAGAGATGGATAGATCAAGGAAAATTGCAGTTACCTTCTCCCTACGGTCAAGGTTCTTCACTACATTGGTATTTAATTCCAAAACTGCATCGTCTGTTGATCTACCTGCCCGGAAATCATACTGTTGAGGAGATATGTTATTTTTGTCTAAAAAAGATATCAATCGGTTATTTATTACTCTTTCCAGTATTTTTGATAGAGCTGGTAAGATCGAAATAGGTCTATAATTATTAACGTTAGCTTTGTCGCCTTCTTTAAGTATAGGTTTAATCAAAGCAGTTTTAAATTGTGTAGGGAGTACTCCTGTGGAGATAGCCAAATTGCAAATATGGTGTTAGGTTATAGTAGTACACTGACATGTTGCTTAATAAACCATTGCATAATAAGATATTGCATTCCCAATGTGATTTGTTGTACCTTTTATTTAAGTTAAAGTAAGATTGTAACTTATATTTTTAATCTAGTTTATATTGTAATTATTATTATTGAAAAAATATAAGCCCGCTGAGTTTCTTTCGCCGGATCTTCTCAGTGTGTGGCCGCGATTCCGATCCGGTGGTAGTTTAAAAAAAAAATGTCGACGCGCACAAATACCACTTGTATGGTTCAAGTGAATAAAGATTTTTCCGATTCTGATTCTGATTCCAATCGTGACCAACTGCACAATCGCTTTTAAGGCCCATTATCAATCCTTTTGACCTCTTCTGCGTTAGCAGGCAAAAATACAAGAGAGTTATGAGGAGATGTATTTATGGGAAGCTCAGAATTTGCGCTTTGATTTTTTGATATTATTTTCGCTAGTTCCTTTCCGATACTTGCAAAGTACCTATTTACTTTATTAATACAATCTTTTGGATTACAGGATGATATTAAATTCAAGCTGTGATCTAACTTTTTGTCCATATACGTAACTTTTTTTACTACCTCCCACAGCCTCTTTTTATCATTACTTGCTTCCAGCATCAATGACTTTTTATACTCTCTCCTGACCTTTTTTAACAAAGAGTTACAGAAGTTACGATACCTTTTATAAGTACAAGCGAGTACTTCATTTGTAGGATCTCTCTTGGTTTCTTTAAAAAGTCTATCTCTGTTTCTCATAGATCTGAGGAGACCCTGAGTAACCCATGGCTTATATGCAGGCGTGGAAAATGGTCAGTAAAGTCAGTTTTTTTGGTTTGAGTCAGTAAGTCAATTTTTTCGAAAAATTGTCAGTAAAGTCAGTATTTTGAGGATCAGGGGTTGGTATAAACCAGGTCAGATCAGTAGTTGATAGATTGAGGTGTCAAAAAATATTTTTACGCTTTTGTAATGAGAGTCCCTGAACATAATATATTTTTCTTTTCAGTAAGTTTCTAAATACTTAAATTCAAATTCAAAATAGCTTTTATTACGTACATCTATATAAAGATTCTTGTAACGCGTCTATATAATTCTAAAAACTACCACCGGATTGGAACGCGGCCACTCACTGAGAAGATCCGGCGAAAGAAACTCAGCGGGCTTGT
>NJDC01004707.1:16526-30983 GCA_002245475.1 Calephelis virginiensis
AACAATTTTGCCATAGATGTTTTTTTTACTTAGCTTTAACCGTGCAACCAGTGCAAGCGTGGGAAGCTTTATAAAGAAATATTGTAGATTTTGGCTCCAGGTCCTGAAAATTCTGATCATGATAAGCTGTATTTTATTTAATGCTATTCGGTCCTTGATATGTGTATGCTATTTCAATTTAATCTGAACTTTTAAAGTGGTTGAAAAACACGTTCTTAGATTCCTTTACATATATACGTAGATACCAACTAAATTAATAAACGCTTAGACGAATAACACACGTAACTAACAGTAACAAACATTCGTACAATTGACATAGTAAGTATTTAGTGAGTTGGTCAGTAAATGGTCAGTAATTTAGAGGGATTTGGTCAGAAAAATCAGTATTTTTGACCGTCGAATCAGTTTACACCCCTGCTTATATGTTCGCAATCGGTTAGGGATCTGAAATATCTTCGAATTGTGTTTAATTGTTTGCTGTAAAGCATTCACTAAAAAAATCAGTCGCCATTTTAGCATCAAGGATTGAAAACAACAACACAATTTCCTCATGTAGGGCCTTATAATTAATCTTATTGATTTTTACCTTACTACACTTATTTTAAGGGATGTGTAGTCCGATGTTCACAGCGACACACTCGTGATCAGTGATAAAACTTTCTTTACGCAACAATCGGACGGAGCCTAGCCCTTACCATAGCATGGTCTAAACACGCACGCCCGCGTGTAGATCTAGTATGGGCTGGTAATGTACCGTGAGTGGCTAACAAGTTGAGATGTAAAATAAGCCTTTATTTTGCTAATTACGGTCGAATTCCTGAGGATGCCTCGGTGTAGAGGCGAAACGTACGTCGAGTGCGATTTGGTGTTCTCTGTGGTGAGTGCTCCGACAAAGTTGACGAAGGACGTGACAAGTGGTTTTGTTTCCCGTGTTCGGACTCTATTTGTGATCTGGTCGCGGAGGTGGGAGGTGGGAACTTTAGGTAGGGTTGTCACATGTAAAGAACGTGACAATTTATATTGTTTCCCGAGCCCTTCTTATATTCGTGTTCTGGTGTCGGAGGTGGGTGGTGGGAACGTCAGTTAGGCTTGTCACATTCTGTGTCGATTGGAGGATTATTAGCCACAACGGTTACACTGCTTACGCGTAATTAGCAAAATAAAGGCTTATTTTACATCTTTTATAATGGATTTCCGCAAAGTAACGCCTGATTCAATAAAATATAACAAGTTGAGGTATTCACTACTCCTACTATCATTCGTCTGATAAGCGAGACATCTATATTGAAATCACCTAAAATAAGGACATTTTTAAAAGTAGATATCTCGTGTGATAGTCGATCTAGAGATGCAATAAAATTATCCACATTAGTTTTACTTGGGGGTCGATAGATTCCTACAATACATATGTCTTTACTCAGCTTAAGAAATAAAATTAAGTAATAAGCAAAAAAATTAAAAAATCCACGCGCTCTGGCTCCTCAATCTTTACGTTTAAATATTTTATAAAATAAATTACTACTCCTTCATTTTGAGAACGATTTTTAGATGTTGCTCCAACACTATAACTATCTAACGTTGGTATATCTCGACACCCCTGCAACCAGCATTCAGATAGCAGAATCATATCCCAGTTAATTTTGGACCTATATAATAGTGTATGGAAACTTGTTAAGTTACATGAAATGCTTCTTATGTTTTGTGAGATATTTAAGCCACCAGGTGATATTAGTCGTTCAATGTCTTCAACATCACATGTGTAGGAGTCGGATACTGCTAATTTATCTATCACCTCATCTAACTGGTCGATAATAATGTTGAACTTATAATGGTTATTAATAGATAAGAAGTGGTAAAAAGATATGAAGCATATTAACGTAAAAATATAAGTGACACGTGATTTTATAATAGACGCATAGCACATAAAACATTTATAAAACAAATTCTTATTTAAGACCAAACGAGCAAAATTAAGTTTGACCGAATAAGGGCCGAGTGTCCTGTACTCTTCTCCTCTTCCATCTTTTTCTCTATGGTGACCACAAAGCTCCTGACCAAAAACCTACGTTAAATCGTACTCCCTTCGAATGCGATGACCTAATGAAGCTGAGTCTTTTCTTGTGTAAATTCGCCCTTCACAGGTCCAGACATATTTCCACCCATTTTTCCTAGCGAATTCACGCGTTTTTTGCAAATTGTGTAAATTCGCAAACAAGTCTCGGTTTGTTTTAGTTAGCCTTTCGTTAATATAACACGGTATAGCTTTTAAACCTGTCACTTGTCCCTCTGTAGATTGATGATGAGTAGACTTGCGATGGGCTTTTGCTTCTCGCAGTAGCTGGGTGCGGACATCCTCTCTTGCCAATCTCACTACCAAAGGCGTGAGCGTGCATTCGCCTGCCGCGCGCCTTCTACTCGCCTACAGCTTACCAAATCGCGCTCGTCTATTACTACTCCAATTTTTCCAGCATAGGAGATGACACTCTGCATTCGATTTTCACCTTTTTCCTCTGGTAAACCGATAATCTCCAAGTTCGTCGTTCGTCGGTCGTTAAGAAGGAGCTCCTGCTCTCGTTCCTCCAGCTCCGTCTGTAGTCTACTTACACACTTTCTCTCTCATATCTGTAAAGACTTGACCCGTTCGCTGACCGCTTTATCCACACTCCCCTCTGCTCGACTGTACACTAAAGTCTGCATCATCATCTCCAATTTGTCAATGCGAGCTCCACTAGAATAGACCATATTCTTTATATCAGCCATTTCCTGCCGCAGCGAAGTAATTTCAGTTCTGGTCAATCTCATCTCCTTAATAAGTGTACGAAGCTCAGACGTGGCTGTACTTGCAATGATTTCCCCACCACTCGCAGTAACAGACATTTCTCGTCTTATTTTTTTATGACCACTAAGGCTGCCTCCAGGTTCCTCCCCCTTAACGGGTGTAATTTCCTTATTACACCTAGGTTCTTTAATTTTACATTCCGGGCAAATCCAGTTTGGTATCTGCAGCCCTATTGAGCCTACTAAGTAGGGGAGCCCGCGATGCGAAATGTGTAGTAACTCCAGCGTTATTGGGACCCGTTGCACTTTGTTGATTAAACAGTGGAGAGTAAAAAAGGTTATGTAAGATTTTTTTTTAGCAGCTCGTTAAGTGTCTAGAAGCTAAAATAGCAATTTCAGTCACTTGATCATAGCCGAACTCATCAGATATTAATAATATATTAATAAGATATTAATAATATATGCCTAATGTGTCTCCGATGACAGAAATATGTCAATCAGATAGATTGCTGTAATAGACAATTAACACAGTTTTTGAAAGTTTCTGAATCTCCTACTCCCGTACGTCTTGTTCAAATCATCAGAAAATTCAAACATGGACTTATTGGCATACAATAAGCCCGCCGTACTTTAATCTGACACGCTTGAGTATATTATCAAGCCAAAAAAAATTAGACAGATAACCCTACATGCGCGTCTCTATGTAGAGATTTAATGGAGGTGTTCAACAATGGTACAGGGTATCTCCCATATCTTAATCTGACGCGCCTGAGTTAGTCCAAAAATCTCCTCTTGGGCTCCCCTACTCCTCCTACTCACCCCCTATGAATATGTCTATTGCATCTCGAACAACATATGTTAGCGACATCTTGTGGCGAAATGTATTTTGCACACGCATTGCACTTAGCAACCATAGCACTATTATGTAATTATGTATGTTGGTCAGTTTGATAAATAATTCAAGGAATTTCGCTAGATGTCTATTTCTTTATAAACAACTTTAAATTGGCGGTACACAACAGAGTTCAATGAACTACCTTTTTCGCACAGATATATCGGAACAGTATAAAGTATGTTTCAAATTAGAATTTGTTAATGTTTTAGTTCACTTTAGGATACACTTAAACTAAAGCAAGTTCACTGAGCATTTATGTCACGACACACTATAAATTATCCCAGTTATCGACACCAAAAACAATTATTTTTATTTTTTGTATATAAGGACATCCGAACTGTACCGAAGACCGGGCGGGTTTATCACAAATTCCATTTATGGTGTCTAGAGGCTACGGTTGTTTTCCACCATCAGAAGAGCCGCCTATCATAGGTGTGCTTGTTCTCAATCTCATAAAAACAAAACAGGAAGAAAATCAATGGATATTGAAAGAGATCTGCTGCAACTGATGATTGAATGAAGACGGGTTACACTGGCCTACACTCATTCTTGTGCCTAAGATTTTTTACCTGATTTTGGGTATATTTGGTGAGCTGATACGAGAAATCTAGTCACTTTTTCATATCAGCTCTTGTTCATAACATCGAAAAGAGATACATATTTTAGAGAAAGTATTAATTAATTTGGAAATTATATGTTAAGACAATTTTTTAAGTGCTTTTCTTGAGTGATATTGTAGTGGATAATTTATACAATTAATGAAAATGAAAATTATTTATTTGCGGAATATGTGTGTTGCGAAATATTTAATTACATTTAAAGAAGTTACTTATTTATATTAAAATGTACATTTAAATTGCAGCACTTATTTATATTTTTAATAAATATTTTATTTATAAACATAAGTTTCATAATTTGTTATAAATAAATTTAAAGGTAGATTAATTTTTAGTCCTATCTACCGTACACTACCATGTCGTAAAAGTTATTTGTAATACGGACTGATTTCGAATAAAACCAGAAAAAAGTTAAAATGAGGATTGTAGGTAAACTGAAGCTGTCAGTTGACATCTAGTAGCAACAATATAATTCATACTACCTTCTTTACCAACTACAGATGAAAACAGAGCTGCACCAAACCAAAAACGTTTTTCTTTAGGCCAGTGTTATTGGAGGGCTTGGGACTGGCAAATGTTTATGGTGGATATGCTAATATGTTGAAGTCATTTCGCTTAGATAATTTATAATTCAAGTGTTAGGTTATGGAGAAGGATGCAGGGTTAGAGTATACAATCACGCATACATCTGCAAAAAATCATGTGGATATACGGAAAGTTACAGTTGACCTGTTATAAAAAATATTAGAATAGGTTTATTGCAACACAAAGCTAATAACAACGTTTTATTTTTAGGCTGTCTTTTCAACTAGACCTTCGTTCCCCCCACCACAAATACAAGTGCGCCCTCCTACTCCTGCTGCCTCACAGATCCGGCCGGACATCGCTGTTGAGGTTCGCCCAGAACCTCCTCCACAAATAATTCATGAGAGATCTCCTGAAAGGCATGTTCCTCCAGAAATGCCCCCACAAATACCTCCTCAAATACTCCCCTCTCAATTACCACCCCCTCAAATGCCACAAACACATATTGAAAATCGGTCACCATTTGAACCAGGCTTCCCTAGACACTTCAGACCAAACGAAGAACCTTTTCAACCAAATATTCGGCCAAACTTTGAAAGGCCTATCTTTTATCAACGTCCACCGTTCGCCCCTAGACCTTTTGCTCCAATGAGGGACATGCCAAACATGCCTCCAATGTCTGCTCATCCGCCAATTATGCCAAACATGCCAATGAATATGCCTAAAGGGAGTGAGCCTGAAGTCAGGATGTTACCAGTCCGTTTGCCACCGAATTTGCCACCTGCAGGACTGGCTGGGAAGAAAGTTCTAATTAATCCGCATTTTAAAGGGAATTTTCAACCACCTATTGAGGGTAAGTTTTCAACGTAATTTACAGTATTCTCTTTTCAAGATTGATATTTTATTTGTACAGATGTGCAGGTATGGAGGTAGTGAATGTATCTGTATTAATATATACGTCGAACGTCAATGCTATGTAAATTTAGATTTTAAACACAAACTATTCAATTTCGAAACTTATAAATGGAAACCAATTGTTGTTCTAAATTATTATTGAAAAAAATAATGGTTTTATATCCAGGGAAGTAGGGACTTCCCTACTAATATTATAAATGCGAAAGTAACTCTGTCTGTCTGTCTGTGACGCTTTCACGCCTAAACCAGTGAACCGATTTTGATGAAATTTGGTATAGATAAAATAGACCCTGAGGAACAACATAGGATTTTTATTGCAAAAAATAGGGAAGAATGGGTAAAAAGAGGGGATGAATGTTCATATGGAAATTCGTCATTTTTAAAGCTGTAACAGTGAAACTTTGTATTTAGACACTTTATATTTAGACACTTTATATTTAGACACTTTATATTTAGACACTTTATGATAAACGAAAGAACATAGGCTACTTTTTATCGCAAAAAATGGTGGAGAATGGGTTAAAAGAGGGGATGACTGTTCATATGTAAATTGGTCATTTTTAAAGCTGTAACAGTGCAAATTTGTATTAAGGCACTTTATGATAAACGAAAGAACATAGGCTATTTTTAATAGCGATAATTTAATAAAAAATTTATTAACCTTAATTTAATTAAAATAATATAAACATGGAAACGTGCAAAACCACGTCACCGCTAAATGTGTTTTGTATAGACAAAATAATTTTCCAGATTATTCTCTTAATAAAATGAACCGAAACTCGCCTTTTATGACTAAGTTGGTATGAAAGCAGTTTGTATATATTTTTTTGTAAGAGCTCGGAACCAAAATCTATGTTATCTATAACAATGTTAAAAAGCTGAAGAGTTTGTTTGCTTGAACTTTCAGTGTTAGAAAATCCATTTATTGAAGAAGGCTATAGGCTATACATCATCACGTTAAGATCAATAGGAGCAAAGCACCAATGATAAATGTTTTAAAATCGGGGATTTTTTTCCTATTGAGAGCGTGCACTGCGTTAACGTTGAAAGTTTCGTAAAAATCATGTATGAAAGAATTGTTCGCCTTTAAAAGTTCTAAAAAAAGTCCGCGGCAGTACATTTCCATGTTTTAAGGTTAGCTCATTCTAACCTTTTTTTATGCTGACCAAATTTGTTTCAAAATAATGCATTATTTGCGAATGTTATTTTATAAACACGATGTTAATCCTTGTTCAAAAAAAAAACGTCATTCATCACAAGTATTTAATTTAAAACAAAATTGCATTTCACATCACTCGATTTGAGTGAATATCTTAGGAGATATCGCAGCTTTAAAATAACACTGTCAAATAGAATATATAATCACTACGTTAACACTATCGTTTAAAGACCGCGCGACACAGACGCGTAGTATGCGTGTGGTTGACTCCTTATGGAACGGTTGTGCTCAGTGCACTACTTTCTAAATTTATTCATTCCAGAACATTTAGATGATATTTAAATAAAAATATATTTAAGTTTGAAGAAGAAAGTAGGCCGTTTTTCATCTTAAAATTTCAACGGGTAGCGTTGGGGAGTTAAATATTAAATAAATAGACTAAGCGGGCGAAGCCGGGGGTAGCAGCTAGTAATTCATAAAATGGTTTAATTTTCAATTTTTCGCCAAAAAATGGATAAGTTTTGTAGCTCGACTAAACAGGAAAGACAGTGTGCTACGAATGACTTAACAGAAGTCAAAGACCTCAAATATATCCAGTTCCTCACAACACACACACACACCACTAAACTGGTTTATTAGCACCAACAATACTCACACTACTATTATCTCAAAGTACGTTTTGCTTCACAACCGAAGCATCATCAGATCAGGAGAATTCGACTGCATTCGACGAAGGTCGAGCACTAACAGAAATGTTATAATAATTTTATTTTAATATGGATATCCGCAAAATTAAAATTAATTTATTAATTCCGCAAAGTAACGCCTTCTTCTATTAGTTATTGGTTATATAACAAAAGGCATGTTTTACAATTTAGTATTAGATTAAATACCAAATTAAATGGACAAAAACATGACATATAGGTTATAAGAATGGATGAAATGCAAATAAGAATTATATAATTACGAATCTTAAAACATAAACTTATGATACGTGATTATTTAACATAGCTTTACATGTAAGTTGATGTATACTTAATGAAATTCCGTGAAACCTACATTACATGAAATAAACATTTAGTTAAATTCCATAGGGCTACCAACGTATATACCAACCAGAATCCAAAAGACACCGCCGCTCAGTCCCACTCTGGAAAGCAAATTCGGTAAAGCCTGTTTTGATAGTGTTTGTGCACAACTGTAGTTTATTTTTCTATAACATCCTGCATGATGCTTTTGATTTGTTTTCACTATTTGAAATTCAAAATGTATGTATAAACACAAAATGATGTTAACCAAATGTTGTGGTTTGCGTAACTTTTATGAGAAATTTTACATTATCAGATAAATAATATCAGATAAATAATATATATTTATCTGATATATGATTTCAAATAGCTTGAAAATATATAGCGAGTTTTTAGATGTTTATTCTCTTTGCTTTAAAAATAGGGACTTTTATTCCGTGAGCCTTAAAGAAATATTATTTTAATGTATGAATGCAAGTAGACAACCTTATTGCATACACAATAATTTCGCTGTTTGACGTAGACTGTTGGCATCATTAAAAATGTGATAATGCTCAAAGATATTACAATTAAGGAGCTTTTTCCAACATCTAAGCCATTGCAAGATTTTGAAACATATTGCCACATTTGTAGAATTTTGTTAAAAAATAACACAGTAGACATTGTGAAAGGGTCTTTAAGCACTTTAATTTCTATGTATGTTAGCTATAAAGACTTGTCTAGATACTTACCGTTAGTAAATGAATTCGCACATAGCAAGTATGTACTCGTAGATGGCTTGTTCGAGCATATTGTTTATTTACTAAAATATATAGACGGTATTGTACAGTGAAGGAATTATTGCAATAAGTATTATATACTTAATCAACCCGTACGTCTTACTCAATTTGAAAAAGTTTTCCGTTAAGAGTATTTGAATTGAGTATTAATAATGATAATAAAATTTAGAAATTTTTGACGAACTGTTTGTGATTTCATGGTAGAGCGTGGTCCAGAGTTGAAATTTAAAAGTGAACGATAAAGACAATGAGGTGCCGACAAATGTTAAAATTTAAATTTTATGTGTGTAAAAAAAAGTATAAAAAAAATTTATTCATATATGCGATACAAATGCAATGGTTGGGCACATTATTTCAATATAGACGATTATGTACATTTGATACAAATATATTTATTTATTTTATAAAATGTATGCACACTATAATGCTGTACCAATATAATACAGGGCACCCATGTTGTTATGTCATAAAATAATGCTGTTGCTATGGGGCTCTTATCTTGAACTTAACTGCTTATCTTGAAGAAATGTAGCAGTAATATAATACGGAAACTTCTTTTTGTAAATGAAATGGCTCTAGCTAATTGTGTTTTTTCAGGACCAATAAAAGACATAGACGACGCAGCAGAGAGGTTTATTGCAGAACAGAGGAATGCTTTGGCTCGCGCTGCTAGCAGGAAGTTCGCCAGACGATCACCACAGAGGTATACCTCTACACTTTACTACACTTTTCTTCCTTTTTTGAGCTAGGTATATGTTTTTTCAATTTCAATAGTATTGTTATATGATATGAGTTGCAGTATATATTATTTTACTTTTTCTGTTCATGCAGTTTAATTGTGGAATTTGTTTCCTAATGTGGTTTATCACTGACACTCTCTTTTTTTAAAATAAATTTATCTTTCTCTTACGATACACAAATATATTTTTTTTCATTTGTTATTAGTTTAGATGTTATAATCATATTTTTACTTTTTGTTTCTGAAATCGGGTTAGCTGTAAAAAAAATATGGGAAAAGCTCGCCTTTTGCATGTTTGTTAATTTAAATTCAAATTTAACTTTGGTGTATAATAATTAGTAACGGAGTTAAGAAGAATTTGATCACTTTTAGAGCATAGGCTAAACACGCAGATAGATTTTTTTGGCCTGGTATACATACTTACGCATGGGATCTACCATCACAGATTTGGAGTGACATGATGACCTATGTAGGTGTTGTATAAAACAACCGGCGCTGGTAAAAAATCGATCATTGTGGACTGTAAATTGATGTTAATTTTATAATTATTGACGAGTCCTAAGATCACTGTGCGAACAAGTAACTCGAAATAAAAGCAACCATTAACCTTATTTTCTTCGTTTCCTGGCTCAGATCCAGTCCCTCAGCTTTCAGCAGGATGCACGGCACTCTTACTTGCCTAATCAGGGATTCGTCACGAACGAGGAAAGTCTTTTTAAGGATTATCCGGAAGCAAAGGAATAGCTCCTTGCCTCACAGCTGTCTTTAGCGGCATAGAGTATATAATCACTACGTTCTAAGATATATATATATATTTCGTTCAGCTCTGAAATAAACGGCAAATAACACCAACCACACAATATTGTAGCGTAACCATAAACTGTACAATGTTGGCCCCACTGACAAGCTGTCATAATTGACATTGGATAGTGATGGGACAAGTCGATAATTATTTACGACAAATGTTAGTGATGTGCTTTTTTTTTCGATAAAAATAGCCCCCACAGCTCAGTATTATTAAATTTCCAATATCGAAATATTACTACCAGATTTACTGGTACAAGCATGACTTCATAAAGATAATAAATTAAAGTCGATTTCTTGATTACATGTTTAATAATTAACACTAGAATTTCGCCATTTTCTGGAGAATATTATTTGTCATGATTACAATATTTTATCATAGTAAATTTCACAAGTACCACTACACCACTTACCTTACGATACACGCAAACCTAAATTTTACGACGTAAACCTTACAACTTTTATCGTTTATCGACGAGGCACAAATTTGTAGGACCAGGTTTGAACGATAAGTAACATAGTACTGTAATTCTGAGTCTGAGTTTCATTAATTTTGGTATTTGTGTACAGGGTGCCCCATGGTAAATGTAATAAAGACACTATGATATACTTCATCTTTAAAACGGACAATGTTTTGAATATTTCAACAGACGTTGTCAATTACATTACATTGACATTAATTTTGCAAAGTGGCTATGCTATGCTATTTTAATATATACACGTAAATCTTAATCTTCTTTAAACTTAACGGAACATGCATGAAAATGTTTTTTTGCACACAAGATCTAAACACTATAACACTAAAAATACACTAAGTTAATGGCATTAAAACGTCCAATGATTTACGAAAATCTAAAAACAGTAAAATTAATAACTGTACACTAATTTGAAAACGCAGTTTAAAGAAGTAAAACTTTTAAAACAATTTCTCAACAACGTGTTTCTCAACAACAAAGATGGAAAAAATTATATTTTAACAGAGGGTAGTTGTCAGTTGTCTCATAAACGATATTGCCAATCGAACGACACAAAAAGGTTGCTGAAAGGTTGGTATTTGTGACCAGTTGAAACAAACTTAAAAATTACATTCAAATTACATCTTATAACACTTGTAATAAAGTTTAAAATGGAGTGCACGTTGCAATAAAGTTTGTTGATGTTCCATAATGTCCACCCACTTCGGACTGGCGGGGGGCGGCGGCCTCTCAAGCTTACAGCCTCGGTCGCTGTCACTTTGCTTAAAAAAGGTTAGAAAAATAATAAATAGTGGCGTTCCATTTCGAGCCAACAATATTCGCACCTTGATCAAACAGTAGGCGATAATATTTTTTGAAAAGTAGGTCTGTTTATGTATTTACCTTCCATTACCATAAAATGGTGTTTCGCTATATTTTCAGAGTGGAAATATTTTACAGCTTGAAGTCACAGTTTTCTGAATGTAAAGAGTTCTCGATTATATATTTTTTCAGATATATAGAGAACACGACAATAGAGATAGAGAATGATCTGGTGCGACGCAGCGAGGACGAACTGCTGAGGCGGCAAGAGGAGTTCATTAGTGCGAACCGAGCTGGTTTGAGGAGGCGGTATGTATTATAAAATAAAAGTATTTAATGTAGCTTGTTACAATATAGTCCACTGCTATTTTTCAAAGGTTATTTAATGGCTTTATTCTAATTTTAATTTTGAAGATAGCTTGTATTAAGTAGCTTGTCTAGCGGTCCAGCGTCGAACTTGACTTCTTGAGGTCTCGGGTTCGATTCCCGGGTCGGGCAACTAAAATATGTGCGTATTTTCAATGTTTTAACAACAATAACGTTGCCCAGGATCGGATATGTGCCCGGTTGGCTTAGCACTTATCACATTATAAGACTTAGTGTCTTCGCCTAGTGCTTCTGCCTATTTTTTCTGCGATATGGGCGTGAAGATAGTTTATATATTGTAAAGTGTTATTGCAGCATGCGGTCACCGTCGCCCCCGCGGCGCTCGCCTTCCCCGCGGCGCCGCGCGCCCCTCGCCCCTCCCCCGCCCGCATCCGGCCCCGCACACGACGCGCCACACAATGACGAGGTAACGCACACACGCACACGCGCTGACTCATATACAGTCAAACCTGGATATATGAGAGCTCATATTTCATAATAAATAGTTTGATTTTACAAGGGTTAAAGAAAATTTATGCACTCGGTGTATTCTGTGATTTGTCCAAGGCATTTGATTGCGTTAACCATGATACTCTACTCTGATCAGAAAACTTAGCCATTATGGAAATAAAAATAAGTCACTCGATCTTCTGTTTTCTTATTTGAGCATGAGAATTAAGAAAGTCGAGATTAATGGTGTAAAATCGACAGGTGCTGCTGGTACCATGGGGTCCATACCCAAGGCTCCATTCTGGGACCATTTTTGTTTCTCATATACATAAATGACTTGCCTTACTACGTAAGGGATAATCATGGAATAGTGTTGTTTGCGGATGACACTTCACTATTGTTTAAAGTGAAAAGATAACTGGGTAAGTATGACGAAACGAACCGTGCTGTTTCAAAAGTTGTACACTGGTTCAATGTATAACAATCTCAAAAATCTTTTTCTAAATGAAAAATACTAAGTGCATCAAATTTTCAACGCCTAGTGTAAGGCAAGTAGATACCAATGTACAACTCAATGGGAACAAACTGGACCTAGTAGATTCCACCACATTTTTAGGAATCACTGTAGATAAAAAGTTACAATGGAGCCCGCCCATTGCAAAACTTGCCATCGAATTGAGCTCAGCTGCTTACCCTGTTAGAGATAGTTCAAGTCATCTTTGCGCGCGGCGCTATGTGTGTGTAAACCTTGTATATATACAGTGACTTTGTGTGCGTGACAAGAGGTACAGTGAAGTACAAATTATAAATAGTTTTCTTTTCTTTATTCTTTAATACTTGCAATGGTAACTATATGGATTAAGAAAAACAAAAAACAAACTAATTTGTTAAATGCATGTTTATTGAACATATTAATCCGTATCGCTACTCGAAGAATAATATGATGAATTTTCGGAGTCGCTGCTTTCACCTAAGTTAATTATTAACTCAGATTCTATATCAAAATGTCGAAAGTATTCTTCTCCTTTTTTTTGTACATGTTGACAAGTATTACGCCACATCTCTTCATCAATTTGACTTAAACGTTCATTTATTAATTTCATTATTCCCGTCACATTTTGTTCTATATTATGCGAAGCAATATAATTTTTTAAAATTCCCCATACATTTTCTATCGGGTTTAATTCAGGATGATACGGTGGTAGCCGAAGAACTTTTATACCATATGACTGAAGTATGTCATCAATTTTATAACAAATATGATCTTATTTTTTTTATCAAGTCATAAAGTTCGATTTTTTTCATATTTTGTGCATTATAAGTAGTGTTTTTTTTTGTCAACCACCTCTGCATTTCTACTTTTTTTGCATTAGAATTTGGAGCTCTATCATTTTGAACATTGTGGTATGACGCATTATCAAGCACAACCACGGAGTTAGGTGGAAGATTCGGTACCAGTCGTTCTTTTAGCCACTTTTTATAGTTTTCCGCGTTCATGTTAGAGTGGTAATCACCGGAAACACTACTAGCTTTGTATGTTAATAGTGCGTTAGGTACGAAACCTTGTTCTGCACCAGCATGCACAATGATAATTCTTTGTCCTTTCGACAGGTTTTTCTTTAACGGTGGTCCATCTGTATTACCCCATCCTTTGTTTTGCACATGATTGATTAAGATATAGCTCTCATCTGTATATACGATATACGAGGGCCAAACTGAAAGTTTTTAGAACTGGCAACTTAAAAGCATTATATTAAAAAAATAAGTTTAAATTTTGAAAATAGAACTCTTTACCAATAATATTGAGTATATATTTCATTCATTTGTCATTTGTTTTACGATTTGGCGGCAAATTGAAAATTGTCTTTGCACGTCAGAATGAATATAAGCCGAGAAAATTTTCGTGCAATGATTTTTTATGACTTTCGATGTCATATAAGTCAACAAGAAAGTTATGATAGACTTCGATTGGCTTTTCATGATGAAGCCCCATCTCGTGCCACAGTTTACAACTGGTTTAATGAATTCAAAGGTGGTCGAACTAATATCACCGATGATTTGCGTGAGGTACGGCCTTCTACAGCGACGACTGAAGACAATATCAGTGTTGTGCGGCGTATGATAG